>MAYD01772633.1:0-14054 GCA_001909325.1 Ruellia speciosa
TGACCCCGTGCGCTTTCGGGTGGTGTTCAGAATTGCCTTACCTCTCTTATATTCCATTTCCGTGACAACCCTTAGATACACTTCATCCATTCCATTTTATCCATTTATTGAGAGGAAGTATTGCGTCATGCGATTAGTTTTATGGCACCGTTCTGCACACTTTTGTCAAAGTTTCACTCGAAAAAGGGCATCTTGTACCTGTTGGTTTTGTAGGTAGAGTTCATCCTGACATACCGGTGATAACTCCGGAACAATTTGACAGACTCGGGATGGGCCATGAATATGTTAGTTAGCACCTTTGCCTATGGGTCTGATTGCGCCCAATGAACATAGTGGCTACCCACTACCAGATGAAATAACTGCCCCACTATGTCCCTCGCCTCGAACTTTGTCGTCCTCATTTGATTTCTATAATTGTACACGTGCCTTCTCGTGGCATTGTCTTAGGGGTTCTGCTCCTGCACTGCCGCTAATATGGCACACAACTTCGCTTGTTTCACAGTCATGTCCCTCACAATCTTCTTCGATGCAGCACTCAACCCACTCATAACTGCCTATAATTCTCCGCATATACCACCAACGTGTGGTTGTGCATGCCCTCTTCACCAGCTTTGACATGGATACCCCAACTAGACCCATCTTTCGTCTGTTGCACCCGAATCTTGAAAGGATATTGGCATGCAAAGTCTTTGACTCACATCCCGATTCGAAATCAAAGTCCCTACGAGTCCCCCAATGTCATTCCCCTGGGATTCCACGCGTCACATGCTACTTAGGTCAGAGCGTAAGCTAGTGATGCTTTCAGCTTATATTCCCACAAATGCTTTCGCTGTCTAGGGTGCAACATTTACGCCGCTTCGCCTAGGAGCATGACGCGGACCAGTAACACCCCCCACCTTGTTGCAACTATGGAGCTAATGAACCTTGACCTTGGAGCCTATGCTACCCTTTCCTTGGCTTTCTTTCGCATACATGTGCTCGTCTATCCTTTAATAGAAAGAAGCTATTTCTCTTTCCAAGCACAATAGAGAGAGGAAAAAGAAATAGAGAAAGCTTTAGCAGATGAAAGAGAAATGGTTGGTACGGAATAAAAACCTTTGCTTTGAGGGGGGTTTCAAAATGAAAATAGGATTTACATTCCGGGATTGGCTTACTACTGGTACTCGTTTTTCTAGTTCGATGAATTGATAAGCTCGAAACCAATACTTATCACGACTGCGTTAGCCCAACCAATCACCGCCACATCTGTCCCAAAAGTCTCATTGCTTATGAAATGTCCACTATAATCAATTTCATCTCCAATATAATCTTTTAAGTGAACCTGACACATTTACATGAGAAACAATTAATGTTACAATAGACAAATATCGAATATAATTATGATTACAAACAACCATGGTTAAGAGAACCGGACCGGACCGGCCGGTCCGACCGGTCCGACCGGGAACCGGTTGCAAAACCGGTCCGGAAGCATAAAAAAACCGTTTTATGCATTAACCCGGAAAAAATCGGTGAAACCCGGGTTGAACCGGTGGACCGGAAAAACCGGGTTGGACAGGGATTTTACTTTCTTTTTTTTTCCAATTTTTTAATTTTTTTCAATTTTTTTTTCAATTTTTTAATTTTTTTCAATTTTTTTTCAAAATGTTTCATTCACTATGTGTCTATGTTGTCTTGAATATGCGAAAAATTTGACATTTAAACTTCAATTGATCATTTTTTTATCATTGTAGCATGTTAAACACTTTTGATAATTAGCGAATTTAGCATGACATATATAGCCTTACAAGATTATTTCTTCAAAAAAATTATATCAAATACATATGAATTTTTTTAAAAAAATACACCGGTTCATGCCGGTTTAACCCGGTTTAACGGTAAGCCGGGCCAACAGGTTAAACTCCGGTTGGACCGGTTGAACCATGACCCACTCGCCTAACCGGTTCGATCACCGGTCCGGTTCTCTTAACACTGCAAACAACAAAGAAAGAAATTATGTAAATAAATAAATAACTAGAAGCAACCCCAAATTGCTCCCGGGCCTAGACCTGGGCGAGCCCATTCTTCACCCGATAGTTGGGCCGAAAGAAGAATGGCGATCCCCCCACCCCAGGGAGGCCCCTCAGGCAAACCCAACTTGCTTGCCCGAGCGTAGGCCCCTAGCGAGAACCAGGCTCTCGAGTCCCCTTCAATCCGATTTTCACATTCGTTATAGATATTGAATTGTTACCTCCTCCGATCCAACCGTTGTAATCTATCATAGTCATTGTCCCCAAATATTACCTCGCTCCAAATAATCAAATTTAGCATCAAAAAGTTACTTGTAGAGAGATGAAACTCTTTATAAAGGGCAGGGAAAAAATTATCCAAATAGGGGCAGTACGTGGATACTTTGGGGGGTGAATAGTATTTCACCAAATTTACAGAGTCCCGCAGGCGGTTGCAAGGCTTCAATTAATACCTGGACTGTGGGCTGACCAATTTTGTAGCAGACAAGCAATGGGTGCAAGTGCAAGTTAAAGAGTAGTTACTGGAATTATTACATCCATGGAAAAATGAAACACAATCGACTTGGAGAAACCCATGTGGGATATGACTACAATACAAAATTAAAATATGTCATTGTTCCAATTCAAGTAGCAAAGTGAAATATCATTCGAGTTTGGAACCAGGAGCACGAAATTTAAACAAATGTTTGTTTACTTCCCATTGTGCCCATTGCCTAAGCTACAAGTCATCTCATCTCATCTGGACACTGGACAGTACCACTTATAACTTTTCATTTTCTCCATTTTGGGGAGGACTACACTTGAGAGTTGAGAGATCAATATCAGGGTCAACTTCCATCTCCCTCTCCGGCTGATTTGTTTCGTTTTGTTCACAAGACGAATCACAATTAGCATCCCATCCCACACAAATAACCTTTTCCAGTTCCCATGCATCTGCCCAACGGATAACATAAAATAAAATAAAAATAATTTTCTACCTGCCAGAGCTTCAACAAACACCACAGCAAATAATCAATTATCACCACCAAGGCAAAGAGCTTCCCTGCCCATGCACCACAACACAGGTACCTGCGCGGATCATTTTTATTACAGGGAAAATTTTAAAAAACAGGAATTCGTAAATGGTAATGGATAATACATTAATACAATACCCATGCCTAATCTTGAGAAATTCCTACTGAAAATACAGTGCGTCACTTTTTTGAAATGTATTCTACTATTCTAATAAGTATATATTATGCTACCTAGAGCCCACTTGGGTCAATGCAAGTAACAATTTGAGCATTTGCTTGGCGATTCCAATATCTGCTTACACAGCATAATTAACATGTAATCGAATGCTTAATAATCCAGTCTAAGTTACCAAAGCAGAACTATACCAAATTACCAACTATGACGTATTGCGGGGTAGAATTTAAATCTTCAGAGCCTCAAACATTAAATCCCATGGTACAACATATCTTCCTTATTTATATATATATATAACAAATTTTATATGTGGTGATACTGGCAAAGAAAGAATGTGTTATGCATATCTGCCTACCCTATAGTCATTGCTTAGAAAGTTTCTATGTTTCATCACTATAAATATTTTACCAGATTCATAAATTTCATATGCATATTAGATGCATTTTGAGGAAGGAACTCGATATGCTGGTTCAATAACATTTTTTTTTATGAACATACCTAGGTAGACGATCCAAGAGATCTTGTTTGTGACATCTGAGAGCACGGTCGTATACGATCTCTGTCCTTTTGGCAACATCATGCCAACTATAGAGTTTCTTTATCTGCTAGGGAATGAAAAAGCAAAAAAAAAAAAAAGAAAGAAAAGCCAATAAGCTAGTTTGATGGGAAACTATAGCTTCAACCAGAAAAGACATGTTGAGCACATACTAAAAATATGACGACATTTCAATAACATTAGTATCACATGTTAAATGTATTACAGCAGCTCAATGAAAATCATAGTTTCATTCATCATTAGCATATCCACGCAAATAAAGATAACCCCTATACGGTAACAGAATCAATAATATAAGGTTGTCATCCTCCAGCCATAATTATTTAGTAACCAAAAACCTGTTCAAGCATTTATCATAATGGCATCACCAGTAATAGTTCCTCGTTGAACATGTACTCATGCTGCATAAGCACTTAAAAATCTAAGCAAGCTAATTACACTAAAATATGAACACTGCTCTCCAAAATATAAATGGATCTGATCAGGTGTCAAACATGTAGTCTGAGTTAAGAATTCCTGAAGATTGGGAGTTGCGATGTTAAGGACTTTAAATATTTTAGAGAAATGAGAAGGATAGAAGCCAGAATTGAAGTTAATCACTTTAAACTTTGACGACGCAAAAGACATTCCTCAATATAATTTCAGTTAACTAGTGCATCAGAGAACTCACACGACTATGCATTGTCTGTGGATCAATCTGGGGAAGCATGCTTATTGCATTTGTGACAGCCAATACCATGTCGCTAGGATCTGGCTCAGCAAGAACAATCATATCATCTGGAAGAACCTAAAAGACGAAGGTCAATGTTCTCAAAAAAATAAATATAATGTACATCCCTAGAAATCTAACACTTTCAATAAAATAGGCAGAACTGCTTAAATTAGCCAAAGTGAAATGGCCATACCTCAGGAACACCACCCACACGTGTGCTGACAGTTAATAATCCACAACTAGCAGCTTCCAATATGGCTATACAAAATGCTTCTGTCAAAGAACTGCCGGAAAGGATAAAAATCAGGCCAAAGAAGTTGGTCCCCAAAGATATTTAGGCAAAAACAGGTCATTACAAGTTTCAGGTTTTAGTTAAATGCTAAAATCCAGATGAATGCACTAAATTCCCTGAATTTTTGACATAGAATGAAAATTAGTTAGGACTCCAAAGTTTATAGCAGAAGGGGTGCTTGATCCGAGATTTTTCCACTGAGGATTAAATAAAATCAAGCTCTGACTTAGTCCTTTAACCTTTTGTTCTCCTAGAAGTGCATGCAAAATTACAAATCTAATTGCCACAGTAGTCTAGGGTTTACAATTTGCGATTTTGGGGTGCATCGAGGTAATTCTAAATAATTTCTCAAGTGTTACTTAATAGAAGCAGACAAGTCACAATTGTCTATGTTACCACCACTTTTTAAGCTTTTTGACAAAAGAATGGCTGGTTTCGTTATCAGTAATCTGGTTAATTACATAGTGGCGCAAAGACTGTTTGAGGCACTGGCACGGCACACGCCATAAGAAACTGTTGCGTACTATGTAAAAACATATAAAAAAATTAATATACATGAGAAATATATAAATAAACATAACAATAAATTATAATATTTAAATTTAACAACCAAACTCACATAAAGTCTTGAGTGACTTAATGTTCACATACCAAAACATTAATTCAAACTCTATTATTTAACAACATAAAAAATTGAAAAACAAAATAGAAACAAAGAAATTAAGATAGACACATACAGAAAACCTGAGCAAAACTAAAATACTCCATCTAAATTGAACAGAGAGCTTGAGCAGAAATAAATACAGAGAAACTACAAAAATGAAAGGTTCAAAACAACTAATATGAAAATATTCACAAGTAAGTAGAAACAAAACAAATTTCCATAAAATATAAAAAAAAATATAAAAAAATGAAAGAAAGAAAAGGTTGCTGCTGAATGAAAAAAGAAGAAAAACAGAGATGTGCCTGGGCTGGTCGTCAGAGACTGTGCTGGCAAGGCCAACTCAGTGGTTGCAGGCAAGCAGCTGAGGCTGGTCGGCGGTGGTTGTTCACTGGGCGAGAGGTGCACCTAACCCACCTACCCACTCATCAATCACGGCGTTCAACTGACTTGCACTGATAGACCCTTATCTTTTGACTGTTGTCAATTCATTTCTTCAATGTGAGATTCTACTCTATGTTAGAACAATGGTATTTTGATCTAAGTGTTCTTATTCTTTCTCCCGTGTTAGGAAGCATTACTCCTCTTTTCATTCCAAATTCAAGAATACGACCAATACGATTGAAGGGCAGCCGTGGATAATTGTTCAGACATAAAACTGTGCCTGTCACCTTAATTTATTTTTCAAACAAATGAAACCAACAAATGCCCGAGTTTGCGAAATGAAGCTCTCTGGGGACTCAAAATCTGCTTCCAAGTGAGGCAAGTACCAATTCCAAGAGCAGAGTGGATTAATCTTTTTATTGTTCACAAGTCTAAGCTCCAAGTAGACCTTATAAAGGTATTAGATAATGTAAGAATTTAAAGAATAACATCGTTCACAATAACTACTTTCTTTTAGATATAGCGTACTTCAAGATGAGAAACTTTGATTGCATACCAACACCAACTACAGAAAAACAGTGTGGACATTCTTAAGCTATCCTAATTCTGTTTTGTTCAGTGCTTAATCTATTCCATATGCTAACATCTCTCAATCACACTCAGCAGAAAAGTTACAGTGATGTTTTGCCTTCAGTTCTATAATGTTCTTCAGAACACTATAAATTTGCAATGCAAAGCATAAAAAACACCTTAAAAGAATGAGCTAATTATGCAGATTTTACACTTTCTCAAGGATCAAATGCATTGGTTTTATACCTACATGTTTACTCACATTACCTTGACCAGACTAAGAATAAATGAAGAAATACCTGTTTAAGAATATATGTCCAGTCACCAATACTGACCGTACTTGAGCATGAGGGACAGCACCCAACATTTCAACTCGATCTTGCAGAGAGTGTTTTTCCCTCATTTCTTCCAACCGCACTCTTTTAGGTCCATCTCCACCAATAACAAACCGCACCTTAAATAAATCATGAATGATGAGACCAACAGTAATCGTTCAAGAGTTGACATTAAAAAAAAATGGATAGAAATACTAACATTTGGATGCAGACTACACACTTCAGGTATGACTTCAACAAGTAGATCGGCTCCTTTTCTATAAACCAACCTACTTATTACAACAATAACAATTTCATCATAGCTAAGCCGCTCAGGAGAAGGTTTGAACATGGCCGTATCCACAGCATTTGGAATGACAAAAACCCTTTCAGGGGGCAACCCAGATCTTAGAACTGTATTCTCCTTACTCGTATGTGAAACACATATAGCTTGGGTCACATCTGCTAGAGCAAATTGCAAAACCTTGTTCATATGAATACTTCCCATATCACCAAATCCATAAAGAGAATGATCAGTAAACACAATTTTGTATCCCATGGTGCGTGCATGCATTAGAGTTTCATGACTGAGGGTGGAAAAAGTTTGATGTCCGTGCACCATTGATATCCTTTCTCGAATCAAAACTGTTCTAACAATCGGAAAGTTTCCATATAATGTAGGAAATGTACTCTGCATATACATGGTTTTCCAAGGTACATAATACACTTTCAATCCACCAGCCATGTATCTCACTCCAGAACGATTTCCATAAGCATGGGTCATAACAACTACCTACAGGGCGGGCGAAAAGCCACACACTTATTTGTTAGATTTTCTTTTTCAACATGAAACTATTAACTAATTGTCCATCAAAGCAATTACGCAAAGACAAAAGTGAAGAATCATAATTAAAAAAAAAAAAACTGGAGTATAAAATTACAAACCTTGTGACCAAGTTTTATCAAGCATTGTGATAGACAATAAATGTGATTCTCTACACCACCAAAATTGGGGTAGAAAAAGTCAGACACCATTAATATTCTGTGCTTTCCTTGTTCCCTCATTTTGTCTCCGATCTCTAGTGACAAGTGCCAACCATAAAAAGAATCCTATTTCAAAAGAAAACTGAAGGATTCGTTGAAAACTGAATGAAGTAAATCATATCGATAATCCATTACGCCCTCAAGGCTCCTCTAAAACATGGACGAATGCAGCCTGGGATAAGTAGAAAAAAGGGTAAAGCTTTAAGCTTCTCAGAAAAAGAGATGCAACAAAATGTAGTAACAATGTAACATATTGTTATCTTAATTGGATCTAGAATTCTAGATTACAGGTAAACAATGAGAATAAATGAAAGGGGTAGAAAACAAAAAGATAAAGAATACCTCTGCTCCCAGTTTCAAAGCTTCGATTCCACCAATTTCAAGACTTTGAGTACACGAATTGACAGAACAAAGCAATTCATTGCGGTAATTCAAACAAAATAGAAACCTGGAATGGAGATTTAGGTGGCATAAATTCAAACTAGTAACTGGATTCCAAGAGAAAGAGTGGAGATGAAACCATACGAGGAAGAGTCCCAAAGGCCCGAGATGAAAAAAATTTATACAAATATTTCACCTGCCAGTGTGCCTATAAACCACATTAAAAGGAACAAGAATAAATGGAGTAGTTTACTGGTAAATAAATTCTACTCCATATATTTAATAAATATTATAGGCACAATTTATACGATTACAACATAATAATGATCAATTGAGGGCGGCGTTTATTAATCCAGTTATTTTAACATAGTTATTTGGTTTATAATTTCAAAAAATAAACTATTATTAATTTTTTTAAAAAATTCATCAAAATAATTATTATATGGGGATTCGAATCCCCACCGGCCCCTTACCCCTCCCTTTTCTTTCCCCTTTGTAATTTGTGTGGCATGGGCTCCCACCGCCTTCTTAGCTTGATGTATCAGGAAAAAAAAAAAAAAAAATTATTATATGGAATATTTGAAACCAAAAAAAATCTTAACTGAAAATATCTTGTATTCATTTAAATAATTTTTGAATATTTTATTAGGTCTAAATTTACTGATTCGACTTTTTTAGCTAAATATATTCATAAGTTTAAGGGTATTTTAGTAATTATACTTTGATAATAAAATTCTATTACTCTAAGAGTCAAATCTTTAATTATAGATAGATGCTTCCTCTGTATCAACACTTTTGCAACATTTCTCACTGGCATGTTTGCTTATACATAACTTTTAACTATTAATATCGTTAATTATCAATAGGTAAAAAATATAAAAAGTTAAACCCATTTTGCATAGGAGAAATTAAAGTTTGGAGGATAAGCTTTAAACGATAAGTAAGAACTTTGAAAAGAATTTTGTAATTAATGTTACGAAGCCTAATTGAGCGAAAATGAGTAAAGATCACCGATATTTTGAAAATATTCATTAAGACGAATCTAACAAGACCCCACATGACTATATTTTTTCTTAAGTATAAGCCACTAATGATAATCAAACTAGACTATGTGAATAATACTAAAAGTTAAAGTGTTGCGAAAGAAAAAATATGGAGGAAGTATTTTTTTTAAGATAGCCACTAATAATAGTCAAACTAGACTATGTGAATATATATATATAGATAGGTAGATATACTAATTAGGTGACTGTGCAAGGCGCGGTAACTATGCCCAGGAAATGGAAAGGTCACGGTATTGTTATCACAAATTGCTAATAATACATATCAATAATCACGCAATTCTACACAATGAAATTATTGGACAGGAAGATTCCTTGATAGGAATATTCTTATCTTACGAGTTTGGTAGGGAATAGCTAGAAAATGATCACATAAAAAGCAATGCCTGTGAGAAAGATTTTTTGCCTCATCCAGGTATTCAATTCATTTCAATAAGAACAATGTTCATTAGTTATATTTTTGCAGATAAGAGGGAAAAAGAATGAATTGCACAAAAGTGCCCACAACATACTACCAACAACAAGAATAAGCTTCAAAACTAAAATTTAGAGGCTAGAATTTTAAAACATTCTTTACATTGATAAAGTTACATAAGCAATCATATAATAGCACTTGAGGCATGACCTTAGTCGTGAATGAGAGCTTTGGCCTACAATATAGCTTGAAGATTATCATGAAATACCCTAATTAAAAAGTAAGGGCAGGCAGCTGGATGTGTTGTCTAGATTCCTGAAACAAATAATCTCATAGGATACATAAAAAATAGAAATGTGGAGAAAACTAAAACAAATATATTTTCACTATTTCTTATGCATATACTAAGAGCAACATTAAGACAATGGAAACGTGCGGCAGAAAAGGATTTCCCATCAATTAATATCATATGTTGGAGTAAGCAGATATAATCAAATTCTATGCACCTCTAATTGGAAGATCATAGATATAGGCACAAATACAACACTTGCAAGCAGCAATCACATGTCAAAAAGGGAAGCTTATCCCTGTTTTTTTCTTTAAATGTATGATGTTATTAAAAGCATGCGACAGGAATGTAAAATATTTAAATAAACATCAGTGACAAAACCAACAGGGAAACAGGCAATCCAGGGCAAGCAGCCAAAAGGTAAAAAGGCACAGCTACTATATAAGTTAAAAAAAGACTTCCACAGGGCATCCCAAGGATGCAAGGCAAAAGATGAAGCTGAAGAAGAGTGCCAAAAAGCTAAATAGTACCAAAATCAAGAAAACCGATTGCATCCCCTGGAATCCAAATGCATCAAATGCCCTCTCATATAATCAGCAAATATGCAGGAAAGCAAAATCAGAGAAGCTTCAAACCAGCAACATCATATAAGAAGGGGCCGAGCATCCTAGAAATTGGAGGAAAAAGAATTTCAGAGAATACAACAAAGTAATAGTTCTAAACCAAAATGAGCATTTGGATTCAACAATACTGCCTAAACATATATATATTCTTCAAGGCAGTACCATCCAATTTATCCCGCTGGAATAACAAGCAAACTCTGATCAATTCATGATTATAATCATCCGCAGTACCATGTAAAATAAACCAGTCGAATAGCTGCAAAACAATCTCAGCAAAGCAAAAGCCAACTGAGAATAAACGTAATAAACCTAAATCATGGAATGAAAATGAGTATTGTGTGCAAATGCAATAGCAGTGTAATTAATTCTAGCATAGAGACTAATAAGAAAAGGAAGATCAATATTACAAATTTATATGTATTCATGAAACAAAGTGCTATAGCAACTTTAAATGACACGCAATATTTCCAATGTAAATTCTCTTTTGAAGGTAAAAAAAAAAAATCAAAACTACAAAAAACTCTTAGGAAATGCAAAATAATTTTATTGAAAAAGGTTCCTAAATTAAACTTACTAACTTGACAGCTCGTACCATGGGAAGAAAAAAAGCATTTGAATGGTTTACAAGGATTCAAATAGGAAAAACTAAAAGAATTTGAGAGCATAGAAACAAACAAATGAATGAGTAAAAACAAGCAATGAAAGTATAAGTATATAAAATAATAGAAGAAAGAAGGTTGATTGTGCTTTCCCTATTCCAGAGGACAAAATACATAAGGAAGCAACTGAACACAGTATGTGTGTGTGTGAGAGAGATAGAGAGAGAATAGGAAAGCAAAATTAGAACTAAGACAAACTCTTGAATAGTAAATACATAGTGTTGGGCTCATGCATGTTCAATGCCAATAGGAAGCCTAGCACATCGAACTTCAACCAAAATAAACAAAAAAATCCAACAATAATACTTCCAATGTTCTGGACAAACAAAATAAATGATGATACAATGCACACATCCATCAACTATAGCCCATTACAAAGTAAAAACAAAGGATAACTGTCTGAGTATGACTATGAAAAGCTAGCATATTTAAAATAATATAAACTATGAAAAATCAAAATAAAAAAGAAAATATGAAAGGCACATACTACCAAATTGAATTAATGCCATACATCTCATATCGACAGAGAGAATAGAAAAAGAAAATGTAACCTCCTGCATACTTAGTACATGTTATTGGCCTCTTGAACTTTGAACCAAAACCAAAAGCCTGCCACATTGACCTTCAATCTGCATAAGCAAAAATTCAAATGATAATATACAGAATCAAACTGATGAATATAAATAAGCTCACCAAAAAATAAAAGTTATTTCTTGGGAAAAAAAGGGCTACAAAGAAAAATGAAGAAATCAAAATGCTATGGCACTTTTCAGATTGTCATATAGTTTATGCTTGATTATTGTTTATCGGGAGGAACAAATGGGATATGGATTTTTACTGGAAAAACAAAAAATCACAAGAGAAACTCTGACCATCCAAAGAAAAGAAACAAAAAGCAACAAAAAGGAAAAACTGAAATCAAAACCAGACATAACAATCAATACTAAAACATAACAAGGCTCATGCGCCACTTCATCCATAGGATCAACTGGGCATATTCATCGATATGAACTTTTGAACTAGTGATCGAGAAACAAATAATTGAATAAGAATATTTAAGCAAGAGAATATATGTAAAAAGATGACATGATGAAGATATATAAATATATGTTGGATATCATGCATATTTCAAAGCAAATGCGGATAAGACGTGATGAAATGTCTGACAAAATCACCAAAATGATTTTAATCATATCACATAATGAGCAACATGTTGTAGGCAGCCATTTGGTGCGTCATAACACCAAAGAACACTAATAGGAATAAAAATGACAAGAAAGAGGGCATAAAAAAATACTCCCTCCAATTTTTTTTGTCAGTCCCCCAAATGGGGTTGGTGTGAGACTCATACCCCATTTGGGAGACTTATAAAAAAAACGGGAGGGAGTAATTAACAGATAGTGATCACATCAAGACCATCTGCCAATTGCTTCTCATGTAGTAATCCCATAAATGGGAGTGTTCTAGAACCATGAGTATACCTTCAAGATTTGAGACCAAGTGTCACGGAAAAATAACCTTATGCTTGTTTCTCTAGTTACAAATGTTGTTCTTCAATGACTTTAAAACGTATCTAAATGATAAAAGATAAATTCCAATGAAAATGACAGTAACTTACATTTTGATCAATAATAATCATTTGTAACGGTACCGGTTTAACAGCATATCACACAAGAAAATTCCCAGATGGGTTATTACCTGTTTCCTTTTATTATGAAATTAAATGAATTAACTAAGACAACACATGATTTAAACAGGTTCTGTTTTTTCACGTTAATGTCAAGACAAAGTTTAAACATTTGTAACAGGCTAACTGGTAAGAAATTATCTAGTTCAAATGCTTAAGCACACAAGTAATTACAATATGATTCCTTATAAAAATTTCCGTCTCAAAACCTCAAATTCCATCACAAAATGGGCAAATTTGGGTGTTGAGACGGAATTTTGGATGAAAATGCCTTCCATCCCTTATACCACCGTCACAATGTGACGGAATTGAGACGGAATTAGTAACAGCCCTTTTGTTGTCTCTACTTGAAACAAAATTAGTGACAGAATTATTCTGTCTCGAAATCATAATAGAATTAAAGATGGAATTATTCCATTTTTCAAATTTTAATAGAATTAGAGACGGAATTATTCAGTCTCAATTGCCACATACGAGACTTGGCTTCATATGAGAAACTAAACACATATTATATATTAATAACCAGCAAATTCATTACAAATTTAATATTTGTCTAAAATGTGATCAGTGATTTTAAACACGAGGAATAATTCCAACATGCACAGTATTTAAATCTAAAATTAATTTTCACATATAACAAACATTATTCATAGGGTGGGTTGAGAATTCATCAACACTTGTTTCTCTTTTGAAGTGGGGAAGTAGTACTCACTAAGAATAACATAAATAAGCACAAGGCCACATACCCAACTCCTTTAGAAACATCAATCCTATCTTGGCAAGATTCTGATCGCTATATTCCCTGTAGCAGCACGATTCTGATCACTGTTCAAGAAAGCCTCAACCCTGCCAAACAAGTCCATAAATCAGAAATTTGGAGTGGCTTCCAAAATAGTACGCAAGGGTGGTCTTAATTTATAACAATTACCATTCAGACATAGCAAATAGTATTACGTACAAGCAGAGAGATAAGTAATTCACATACTACCTCCGTTTTTTTTTGCAACAATTAGGGGTTTTCTACTGTTCATAGATTTCACTTTAATTATCATTAGTGACTTATACTTAAGAAAAAATATAGTCATGTGGTGTCTTATTAGATTCGTCTTAATGAGTAAATTTAAAATATCAACTTTATATATTTTTTATCTATTGATAATTAACGATATTAATGGTTAAAGTTATGCATCGGCAAACGTGCAAATGGAA
>MAYD01772673.1:0-11677 GCA_001909325.1 Ruellia speciosa
AATTGCCAACCATATATGGGATGGTAGTGTAACAAGGTGGATGGCAGGACCAGCTTACCCCATCCCATTGCCATCCCTAGTCGAGGGTCAAGGCACATTGTGATGAGGCGGTCAGAATAATTTTTTTACTTAATGCGTGTATGTGCACCAGAGTGTATATACAATGAAACATATGCTATTTATTATTATTATTATTATTATTATTATATCGATACAGGCATAAAAAATGGAAAAGAAAACACAAACGAAAAAATAGATTAAGAGCGAAGAAAATGCACTCCAGAGTCCAAAGTAGTGAGCTTGGAGCAGCGTCGGAACACAGCCTGGGTGGGTGATGAACATAATCTCCTCAGACACTGTCGGGACAGGCGCATAACAGTAAACATATTCTCCTCAGACGCCCTTCTTTTCACCATAGAATTTGTCACAAGATTACCTCCAAGCAGAAGATGATGTAAGAACTCATTGAAGTCATTACTCACTTCAGTCTCGATTGCCGATCTACAGTGAAGCCAACCACATGCACCGTGGATCCATTGTCCATTGACTGTCGAAGAACAACGCCAAACCCTGCTCGACCAAGCTCCTCATTATAGCTTCCATCTGTGTGCAAGATTGTTCTATTACTATGCTCATGTTCCAATTAACAAGGCAATTCCTGAGCAACTCAAACAATTGCAAAACTCTCCTCATCAGCTCATGTCATGGAGTGTAGCCAGCACACCGCCCATTTCTTTTCCACGCACATTGCAGCTAGCATAATAGGATTATGCTTCACAAATCGCAACTAAAGCTTGACACCGCTCTAGGACACTCGTTCCATCATCAGGCAAGATAATACCTGCCCAATGTTTTCCAAACTTCTGCCGTCTGAGCACAACAGAACAAATAATGCTCCCATGTCTCTTCTTCGCCACAAATTTCAAAATATATACTATTATGCAATTAAATGAACCAAAATTCTGCACCTCATTTGCTTAATTAATTCAATCCCGATTCCAAAATTCGAACCAAAAAGGGAATTTTGGCTCAGTTCAGATTTGTTAGCAATACAATTTCTATGTAACTATGGCACATAACAGAACAAAGATAAGCAAGGCAGATAAGCAAAATCGGAAATTGCTACTATGAGCGAATGAGTAACCTCACAGACAGTAATTAATTAATAGGGACGGAATTTTCTTGCAGCTCTCATCTGTTGAATCCGCTTTTTGTCCTGCTCAAATTTGCTTTGCAGCATCATGACCTCTGCAGACACAACAAATCCAGTGATATTTTCCGTATCATGTCGAATGATGCTAACAGAAAAATAGATATTGTCTCCTGTTGTCGCATAACACCATATGAACAATAATCTCATAAAATTGAATAATGCCCGTTGAACTTCTTGAACAATGAACTGAATAAGAGTTTGTAGTACCGTTCATTTTAGCTTCTCTTTTCTGGAACTGATAGAAATCCAAACCAACATCTTTCTTTTTCTTTTTTGTCATCTTGTCTAGAACAGCAGCCTGGGCAACAGATCCTACAGCAACTCCAGTCTCAGCTTCGGTTGTCTTTTTCCGACCTTTGTGGTGTACAACCACTGTCCATCCGCCTTCTGCTGCTTGCGCTTCTCTCTCAGCTCTTGCCTATATCAACAAAATTATAAAGTTGAAGAACAGATATTCATTTAGCAAGAATGTGATTTTAATTATATGGTCAACATATATGCAATAGAATCATCATTGGCGCATCTAAGCATTGTATCCCACTATTATGAGGAATCGAGTATACGTAATTAACAGCTGATATCACCTAATTTATGCTTCTTCAGAACTCAAAACATCTCATATACTTTATTGAAATTTTTCTCCAAGTATAACCTTCAATCATTGAGTCGCTACATCCAAAACGTTTACTAACTCAAAGAAACCCCTCTCTTATGATAAATAAAAATAATTTTAATTACATGTATCGCCAAAAATTATCCAGTTTCTTGCAACGTGAAAAAAACTGCAAATTTGAAAGGGTATTACCTTCTCTTCCTGTGCCTCGTGATCCATTATGAAATTGTCAATCCTTTCTTGCAGCACGTTGAGCCCTGGTCGACCCTGATGGTACTGGGTGATCCATTCTAAGAAAAGACAACTTTTTAACTTAGCATCAGACACAACAAGAAACAACATTCTCCAGTTCTTTTCAAACCTTATTATGTATATTGCAGTTCACAAAAGGAAGAACTTGACCAAGGTGCAAGCGCTATACAATGTAACTAGAAAAGAAACAGTTTCAGCAGGTGCAAGAAACATACTTTGCATTCCTTTCATGTAATCTTCATCGCCGGAGGACATCTCATAAACATCATCTTCTGAATCTTCTCTTCTGCTTTCCGGAAAATTATCTGGGGATAACTAATTTGTGAATAACTGACCTTGTTTTTACATTTTTCAGAATTTTGTTTTTCAAACCGAAATATCAGCAAGTCACATGAAATTTGTACAACAGTCAATACCATCTCGTCGTCCTGGCACTCCATCTTTCACATTGACTTCATCAATATTGCTGACACTTGCAACATTCTTTCTCTTCTTTTTCCTTGACTTCCGTGATTTATGTTCTGTTGGTTCACTTTCAAAATCTTTCTTACCAGGAAGCTCATCTCCATCTTTATTACCATTCGGAGTGTTGGTGTTGAAATCCTCAACTGCAGAGCTGGTTTGCACTTTCTTTTTTTTCTTGATTTTTATCTTCTTACTCCTTTTGCTTCTGTTGCTTATTTCATGTACTTCATCTTCTGATACCATAAAAGCAACACGTTGAATTTTCTTCTGCGTAAAGTAAGATCAATTTTGAAAGTTGTGGATAAGTTAGTTAACCTTTCATATTCACTGGTTTGCTATTCTTGACATTAACTTTCTCAGCAGCATCCACTAAAGATTTCTTCTCTCTCTTGTTTTTCTTCTTCACTTTCTCGTCAGCCCCATGAAAGTTTACCTCTGAGGTTTAAACACTTATTTATCACAAGTAATAAGTGGTCCCTACCCAGTCGCCCCAATCCAGAGAATAACAATAGGACAAATGAAAACAACAAATGACACAACTCACAAAGATGTAAACGTTGTAAAGGGCCATTCAAGCACACGCCAAGGACATTAACAAATAGAATATCCTCAAAATAGAACAATACCTTACATAAAGTGATTATACTATAAGAACTACAGTTGCTACTGATTTTGAAAGCAGCTAATCACGAGAAACGACTAGGTAAATAAAATTTATTGCTGCACAAAGCATCAGTTCAAATCAAGGAGAATATAACTGAATTCCTGTAACTCTCTCAGTCATTCCATTTCTGGTTTGGAGTCCAATAGTGAAGCAATTTTTTCTCAGTATCGAGAGTTTTTGACACATAAAAAACCATGACTTGGATTGTTCCATGTGGTAATGAACATTAAACCATCTCAGGCTTTCTCTCAAAAAAAAAGGCATTGATTAGGTTAGCATCAGTCCCAGGCCTCCAGTAAACAAATTAATTGCAGCTTGGAATCAACAGTTTACCCATACTAAAACAATTAACAAATGATTTACATTAAATAGTATTACGACAACCTTCCTTTGTAACTATTCTGGAGTGACATCCTATTTAACATCCATAATTTGATACGATGCATGCACTGCCCATTAAAGACTTCAACCATTCACCACTACTCGTTTCACTATATTTTCGCACACAATAATTGAAAAATAAAAATAAGAAACAACTGAAGGTAAAAGAATAAACGAAAAATTTTATATATGAACCTTGTTGAGCGCGGCGAGAAGTCCCTGTCTCTGAATCCTGCTTCCTCCTTTTCTTCGAAATTTTCTTCGTTTTATTGTGCGAATTGTCTCCTCCCATGGCTACAATTGAATCGTCTCCTCCCACGGCTACTGGGTGGGTTTGTGGGGGTGAATCAACTGAGAACCAAAAATAGGGTTCTTGGAAGAAGAAGATTGTTTCAATGTTTTCGGTAACGGAAACGGGTCATATTCCAGAAATTTAAAATAAATAAATGAATAATTGGATCAGGCCCAGATCCGGCCCAATAGATTTGGTCTTCCAGCCCAATAGGTTTTCTATTAAATGGGTATTAATTGGGCTTGGATCTGGGCCCGAATAATCTCGACTTAATGCCAGCCCTACATCATGGGCCCAATTGTGCCCAAACTGGAAAGAAAAAGGGTCTTAATATAAATTTCCTGAAAGTAGTAGGGTCACATTAGAAATTTAAAAGAAATATTCTCTGGGAAATAAAATAATAATATTAAATGCAGTGAAATCGACGCTACCGAGAGTCCGAAAGAGCGACACAACCGTTCAGTGCAAAACTGCAAATCGTCGAGCTTAACATTTTTTCAGATTTTCCAAAACTCACATTGTTTGGTGTTAAGAAATTATCGATCACACTTGCTGGGTGTCAGGTTTTAAGATTGTTCGCAGGTACGCTCACTGTGTGGTGAATCATGGCGATTGATTTTTTTAGTTTCTGAAGATTTTTGGTATACAATTTGTTTGATAAGAATTTTTCCTCGTGAGGAATCTTGCCCTAGCACAACGGAAAAGATTTTGTTTCCTTTTTTTCGTTACTTTTGTTCTTTTTGCTGTCTGTTTCAAATTTTGATTAGGAAAAAGTTCTGATTTTTTTGCTTTGAATTTCCTTGCAGAGTTGCAATTCATGGAATTATGAGTGTTTGTTTGAATTTGGTAGACATGAAATAGTAGCCTTCAAGGATAGATAAAAATTGAATGAAAGTTGTATCTATTTAATTTGCAGATAACGTTATTGCCATTTTAGTGGTAAGCTACGAAGGCTAGTGGTGGTGTACAACAGGAAATGGTTAATTCAGAGAAACCAAAGAGGAGGGTGGCTTTTGTGCTAATTGATGGTTTGGGAGATGTATCCCTGCCACAATTTGGTTATAAATCTCCTTTACAAGTAGCCAACGTACCTAACATGGATGCCATTGCTTCGGCTGGAATCAATGGCTTAATGGACCCTGTCGAAGTAGGATTGGCGTGTGGAAGTGATACGGCACACCTTTCTCTATTGGGCTATAATCCAAGGGTCTATTATCGAGGGCGAGGTGCGTTCGAATCAATGGGAGCTGGGTTAGCAATGTCCCCCGGGGATATTGCATTTAAAGTATGTGCTTGCCCTTTTCCCTTCATCTATGGTCTTTCTGTTCCATCTGTTGTTGTCCTTTCAGTATTTTCTTTTCACATTCTGTGCTCTTATCTTTCACCTTGAAATGGATAGATGCAAGCATTGGTGTCGTGATGTTTAGGAAACTATTTATGTGAAACTTTCCGTGATGGTTTTCGGTGTATTAGGAGAGCATGTTGTTAAAGTTTATTGTGTTTTATAAAGCATATTTCTTTTTCCTTTAATATAGTTCTGGTCATTCTTTATCTGGAAGAAATTGCACTTTCAGCGATTTTGAATGAGTAAACTTTGTTAGGCATCAATTGTTGTAGTGAACAGAAAATTCAATCTGTTTAAACATTTGAACCATTACTTCATATATATGGCTCTGCTTTGTGCCGCATAGAAGTTTCTGATGTCTAGGATTATTAAAACTCCTCTTGTTCTAAAAAATTAGCTTTTATTTTGAGGTTAAGGTATCTCTTTTTAAGTTTACATTTCTTATTATTTTTGCCAGACTCTCATGCCTTGTAGGCTTGTATTATTCATGTATAAAGAATTCAAGTGGCCTCAAGTTTTTCAACTTTTTGTTTCCTTCTGGAATACATTTTATTCTGTGAGCAATACAGTATGGTCAATAATTACTTCTGAGATTATCTGATCACATTGGTGATACTCAGTGATGTTCTCTGTTTCTATCTCAGTCAAATTTTGCAACCCTGGACGAGAAAACGGGAGTAGTTACCAGCCGGAGGGCTGATAGGCATTTTGAGGAAGAGGGACCAATTCTTTGTGCAGCGTTGGATGGAATGAAGCTGCCTAATTTTCCTCAGTATGAAGTTAGAGTGAGGTAAGTCTAGTTACTGGTGCAGGCCACCATATTTCCTGGATCATTAGTAATTGGTGGTACTGGATTGTTTGGGCTTATGCCTTTGAGCAATGTTAGCAAGCTTGGTTTGAATTTTCATTGCTCAAGCTTATCATAGATTTCAAGCTGTTGATGAGATAATGACTTGCTACTTTAACTGCTGTACTTATAGTAAGAAATGATCTCTTTTAGGTATGCAACAGAGCATAGATGTGGTGTGGTTGTCAAAGGGCCGCACTTAAGTGGAAACATATCTGGAACAGACCCGTTGAAGGATAATCGCCTGCTGTTAGAAGCTAAACCTCTCGATGATTCTGATGAAGCAAAGAACACCGCTGCAGTTGTTAACGAGTTATCCAAGGAGATATCTCGCATTTTGGTTGGTCATCCATTGAATGCAAGAAGAGCTGCAGAAGGAAAGAATATTGCTAATGTTGTACTTTTAAGAGGTTGTGGCATTCGAATTGAGGTAATCAATCTTCTTTTTAATTGGGTACTTTCATTTCCCTTTTTGAAGAATAATCAATAATTGGGCTATTTTTTATTTGAAGTGACCATTTTATGTTGGCTATATACGTTTGTGATACACTTATTCTAAAATGAAGCACAATCCAGGTTCCTCATTTCGAAAAGATACATGGATTATGGCCGTGTATGGTTGCTCCTACCAAAATTATTGCTGGTCTGGGTTTATCTCTTGGTATTGATATCCTAGAAGCTCCAGGGGCGACAGGAGACTATCGAACGCTGTTAACATCCAAAGCAACTGCAATAGCCAAAGCACTCTCGGCTCCTTTGAATCCATGCCCCAATGTCTTTGTACCTGGAGGAGATGAGCATAAGCCTGGCCGATCTGATGGCTATGATTTTGGGTTCCTTCACATCAAGGTTATTCCCCTGCTTCTCCCTTTTTATAGGGTTTATCTCTTAAATAATTCTGCTTTGCATATATCTGTGGATTGGAAACTTGATCATTTCTGGAATTGCAGGCAATAGATGATGCCGGTCATGACAAGGCGACTGTTTTTAAAGTTAAAGGATTAGAAGCAGTCGACAGAGCTATAGGACAGCTGGCGAAGCAGCTTTGGCAAGCAGAATCTACTGGTGGGTACCAGTATTACGTATGCATCACAGGAGATCATTCCACCCCAGTGGAATACGGTGACCACAGCTTTGAACCAGTCCCATTTTCACTATGTCGTCTGAAAGACTTTGTTTGTGCTGTGGGTGGGGAATCCCATCTTCTAGAAATTTCTCTCGACCCATTCCCACTTCCGGCCATTGAACCTGGTGAGGACTTGGCGTATGATCCTCAAAGCCAAGAACCGAAACAAGGCAGCGGACGGGGCACATTGTTCAAAGGCGACACTGTGTTTGAATTCAATGAGATAGCTGCAGCAAGAGGATTTCTCGGGCGATTTCCTGGTAGTGAAATGATGGGAATCATCAAGGCATTTCTTAAATGCTAACCGCAGAAGCTGCAACTGATGAAGAAATCCTGACTTTAATTTGTTGAACCGAGAAATCCTGACTTGCATTTCAGTCTTTCAGTAGCTTCTGATGAAGAATTATTCTCTAATTTTACGAGGCTTTCGTGAGCAACTGATCTGGGCGACAATGTCACAGAGCAACATAGAAATATTTTTGTGTAGTTATAAGTTTTCATCCCGCTATCTGGTTATGCACCTGATCTTTCTGCTTCTGCAACTGATTTATGTGTGCATTCATATTTGGTTAAACGGCTAAACCAATGATTAACTCAGCCAATAAAATATGACTTCAGTTCGGTTCGATTTTCATTTAAACCAATTATTGCCCGCCTCTAGTTGAGAGAATTTTCTTATGTGACTTTTATACTATTTGTTTGCAAGTCAATTGGAAATGTATCCTCACTGAATGACAAGAAGCCTTTTTGTACGATGATATACATATAGCTTCATATCTATATGGATTGAATAACGATACAGTATATGTGCTCTCATAATATGAGCAATCACCATGATATATACATAGAAACAGGGAAATATATCCCTTACTGTTCATGAAACATCATCATGTGTGTATATGTTAGTATGTATTTCATCCATTGTCTGTAATGGGTTTTAAGCATTTGGGTAAGAAGCCTGCATAGCAATGCCACATAGGCCCTCAGGAGCATCAATGTCTTTCTGCATTCTTATGTATCCGCTCTCTCCCCAGCTCGTCCCCCACGAGTTCTTCACCAACCAATACTTTTTCCCATCGCTAGTCTTCCCATAGCCAACAGCTGTGACACCGTGGTCTAGATCGGTTCCACACTTTCCTGTGAACACTCCACTCGAGTAGAACTGGAAGTCGGATCCACTGGCATCGATGGCTACAGATATGGGTTGATTGGCAACTGCTTTCATCAATGATGACTCGCTGTTGGCAGGGACGTCTTCGTACCCTGTGATTGTGGCAGCATGGGAGGATTCCTTTTTAGTGTTGCAAGTGTCATCGGTTCCCTGGTACGGATAATTTGATTCTGTTGTGAGGCCGTGGTTTTGGATAATGAACTCAAAGGCATTGTCCATGAGACCACCGTTGCAGCCCTGGTCTTCGCTTGTGTCGCAGTCCACGAGTTCTTGTTCGGATAAAGACACCAGTTTCCCATTTTTCAGCTGGTGGATGCCTTCTGTTGCTGCTACTGCTGAGAATGCCCAGCAGCAACCTGTATTTTTGTTGCAATTAAGACACATGCAACATACGAAGGATAAACATGGTTTCAGACAAGTTTTTTCACTTACCACATTGACCTTGATCCTTGACAGCAGTAACAGCGCCTTTCTTCCTCCAGTCGATGCTGGCTGGGACTTGTGCAGTCATGTTTGCATATCGGAACGATGAAACTTGGGATGACTTGACACGATATCCCATTTTGTATCCATTTCTAGATGCTCGGAATTCCTCATTCGTCAAGTCAGCAAACTCATTTACGCCAAGCTTGTACATATGAATCCTTGCATCATTAAACGATTCAATGTACTCCACATTCGCCTTGAATATCTGGAATCTTCTGGCCTTTTCTGCACCATCTTTGTAGGTACGTCCGTATTGGGTCATCCACTGCTCGTGTCTCTCGACCATTGATGCATCGGGCGGTGTTCGGGCCGTCGTTTGTGAAGCCCACATCCCCAAAATGAGCAATGCAGGTAAAACAACCTTCCATGTGAGTGACAAAGCCATTTCTTGGGCAGGATATATTTTAGTTTGTAAACTGAGTTATTTTATAGGAAGGAGAAAGTTGTGTGTGTTTACCTCCAATGGACCTGCAGGTATTTATAGAATTCTTACACCACTTCATTCTTACAGATATGTCTGAAACCACATGACTCCCTGGATAACCTGGCAAGTTATGGAAGATACTGACATTTATCTCATGATAGTACTTCTATTATGGACTCTCCCAGTCTTCCTACTGATTTGGATTTTTAAATATGCCAAATATTTATTTATTTATTATTATTTTTTTTTCCTTTTTAGTTTCTAGCAGCACCAACTTGCCTTGTACTCAAAATTAGGATTACTATGCTCTGAATGTTTATTTGTAAAAATGCTGGCCAAGCAGTTTGCCCCAAAAGCTAAGCTGATTATCAAAGAAGATGGAGACAATAGTGTCTCTTGTTACTCATTGTACTAAATTCTTACAACCTTATACTAAACTGCTAAACACAACTCAGTTTTTCTCCACGCAGCACCTGAAAAAGACCGTTTTGCCCCTAAGTAAAATATATTATAAATACGTTTTAAAACATTTAGAACTCATTTGATACTATTTCACTACCAGCAATATATAAAAAAATTACGAAAAAAATCCAAAAAATTCCAAACAGTTCGAGATGTCGGAGTCAGAAGAATACACCAACGATGAGGTAAGAATTTCGATTTAATCACCGTAATTTCACCGGAAATCTGCGCACAGAAGGACCGGCCGTCGGGGCCGAAAGTCTTACTAAACTTTTGGCCAAAGATCCAGAAAGTCTTAAAGCACTTTCGGGAACGACGGCCGAAAGCCATAAATGACTTTCTGGATCTAGGGCCGAAAGTCTAGTAGGACATTTGGCCCAGATCCAGGTCGGAACCTCCCGAATAGAGGCGGCCGGCCGAAAGTAAATATAGACTTTCGCGTTTCGCCCCTGACGGCCTAAAGTTGTCTATTAACTTTCGGCCCTTGCGGCCGCAAGTGAAGTTAAACTTGCGGTCCTTGTGGAGGAAAGTGTAGAACAACTTTCGGCCCTAGTGGCCAGAGGTATATCATGTCTTTCGGCCCTAGTGGCCGAAAGTGGCAAATAACTTTCGGCCCTTGCGGCCGCAAGTGAACTGAAACTTGCGGTCCTTGTGGCGGAAAGTGTAGAACCACTTTCGGCCCTAGTGGCCGAAAGTGGCAAATTTAACATTTTATTTTTTTTTTTTGTGTATTTTCATGAATATAGTTGTTCTGACCTTTGAAACATTGTTTTATGATGTTACAGGAGTTTTCAACAGATCTGGGTGGAGATGACACTGATTACGGGTTCGTATTTGAAATTGAGGAAACGTGGCCGACTGTCGATGATGTCATTACGTGTGTGAAAGCGATGGCGGTAACGCTTGGGTTTGAGTTAGTTATTGCGTCTCACAAGTGTGGGGGGAAAAGGAAGCTTATGAGATGTGGGTGAGGGATCAAATACAGGGGGAAGGATCGGAATTTGGGAACGACAGAGCGCCTGTACACGAGTTTTATGTGCAGGAAACTGCGGATGGATCGGCGTGGGGCACTCGTGTTCCGGTGGAGGGGTCTGCTGGACGGACGCACAACCATCGAATGGCAACACAAGCAGAAGGCCATCGACAAATGAGTTAAATGTCTGTAGAATCGAGGAACATCATGCGAGACATGTCGGCGACACATGCAAAATCGGCATCCATTCATGCAGCGTTGCTAGAGAAGTGCCCGGGAGACCACACCCATATTATGCAGATATACAACTACAGGGACCGGTTGAAGAAAGACTCGATGGAGGGGAGAGACGTGGTAGGTCAACTATTCCATTTGGTGAGGGAGAACGGGTATGCACATTGGCAAGCATCGGACCCAACGACGGATGAGTTGACACATGTGTTTATGGCTCATCCGGAGTCGATCAGGTTATTAAGAGTGTACCCCCTATTCATTGGCATGGATTCAACCTACAAGACGAATCAATATAAAATGTCATTGTTTGAGATGATCGAAATGACGCCCTGCAACAAAAATTTCCTCATCACCTATGCCATTATGAAGGAAGAGACGGAGGTGAGTTACAGGTGGGTGCTTCAGTGCCTCCGGATGCTAATTGGGGACGACCTGCATCCCAATGCGATTGTGACAGATCGAGAGATGGGCCTGCTGAAGCCCGTCTCAGAGATTTTCCCATGCAGTTCTCACCTGTTGTGCACGTGGCACATATATAAGGACGTGAAGGACATGGTTTACAAGCTGAACGGCCATGATAAGGCGCATGCAGCGCAATTTACACACGGGATGTTCAGGGTGATGTAGGAGGCCCCGACAGTAGAAGCGTATAAAGAGGCGATGGCGGTAATCGAAGCACAATGCAGGTCACGGCCGAGAGTACTCGAGTACTTGAGAGGGATGTGGTTA
>MAYD01772789.1:0-10053 GCA_001909325.1 Ruellia speciosa
CAACCAAAGCATGAAGACAATGCCCATCCGTGTAATGCGACTCCAACTCGATCTTCAATCTCTCAAACTCTCGCCTCAACTTTGACACTGTGATCAAGGATCCTACCATGTGCTGCTCCTTCCTACTCAGTGCATCGGCCACTCTGTTCGCTTTCCCCTCAATATACTGGATGTCCGTGTCACAATCCTGCAGTAACTCTAACCACCTCCTTTGTCGGCCACTCATATGCTCCTGTGTGTATAGACATCTCAAGTTCTTGTGGTCCGAATAGATCCTACTCCTCGCTCCGTAGAGGTAATGTCACCAAATCTTCAGAGCATGGATAGCTGCCGCCATTTTCAAATCATATGTCGGATTGTTCAATTCATGAGGCTTCAGCTGTCGAGAAGCAAAGGCGATCACTCTCCCGTGCTGCATCAAAACGTAACCCAATCCTCGGTGTGACGCATCCATATAAACCTCAAAACTCTCCTGAATCATCGAGTAGTACAAGAACTGGTGCCTCTGTCACCGCTCTCCTGAGCTGCTCAAACGCTTTTTCACACTCCTCATCCCACTTGAACTTCACGTCCTTCCTCAACAATCGTGTCATGGGTCATGCAATACTCGAGAAGCCCTTATTGAACCGTCGATAATACCCTACCAATCCCAAAAATTGTGAATCTCACTCACGTTCTTCGGAGCCTGCCATCTCAACACTGCTTCCATCTTTGCCGAACCCACCGATATGCCTGCCCCCGAGACAATGTGTCCTAAAAAGGACACCCGCTCCAACTAAAACACACACTTCGAGAGCTTAGCATAAAGCTTATGCTCCCGAAGCGTCGTCAAGATCGTCCTCAAATGCCCCTCATACGCCTGGGGACTCTATGAATACACGAGGATGTCGTCGATGAATACCACAACGCATATGTCCAACAAAGACCGAAAAACCCGGTGCATCAAATCCATGAAAATCGCAGGTGCATTCGTCAACCCGAATGGCATCACTGTGAACTCAAAATGTCTGTATCTCGTCCTAAGGCCGTCTTCGGCCAATCTGCCTCTGCAACCTGAATCTGATGGTACCCCGATCTCAAATCAATCTTAGAGAAGATACATGCTCCTCTAAGCTGGTCGAAAGAATCATCAATGCGCGGTAACAGATACATGTTCTTGACAGTAATCTGGTTTAACCCCTTGTAGTCGATGCACATCCTCATACTACCGTCCTTTTCTTAACAAACAACACCGGCGCACCCTAAGGTGAACTGCTAGGCTGGATGTACCCCTTTTCTAATAATTCCTGTAATTGCTTGTTAAGTTCCTTCAACTCAGCCGGAGCCATACGGTAAGGTGCCTTTGAGATCAGAACGAAGCCAGGCATAAGCTCCACGGTGAAATCGATCTCCCGAACAGGTGGGAAACCGGGAATCTCGTCGGGAAAAACATCCCCAAACTCGAAAATGATAGGGATATCAGAGACAGCTGGAACTGCTGCTCTCAAATCGTGCACTTTGCATAGATAATCAGGATAACCCCTGCGTAACAATGAAGCCATAGACAAGGAGGAAACAAGCTTGATATCAGGCTGAAAAGGAAAAGGGCAATAAGAAACGTATATACCGTGTGGGTCTCGGAATGAAATTCGCGGGATACCACAATCCAACCGTGCATGATGGCGTGCAAGCCAATCCATGCCTAGTATCGTATCAAACTCAGCTAACTCGAACACCACGAGATCAGCCCAAAAATCTCGGCCCTCGATAGTCAACATAGCCTCAGGCAATAATCTATCACACCCGCGAATCTCTTCAGATGGTAAGGAAATGGACATCCTATGGGGCACCAACAACCCTAACTCATGCTTGCGCACGAAATCGGAGGCGATGAAGGAACACGACGCTTCGGAATCGAACAGTACAAAGGCGGGGTGTTTCACAATAAGGATAGATCCTAAGGCATTGACACCAAGTAAGTATCCTAGTTCTCGGGAGTACATTACCGAAGAATACTAGTATAATAGAATGGAAGAATGTGAAAATAAAATCCGTACCTGCTAACACGTTTCCACGTCGCTCTGCGTCAGCCCTCTAAATCACATTCAGGCGGCCACCTCGGCCAGCCTGGGCCTGCCTACCACGATCAGCTACACCAAGCTCCCTCTGCACCTGTCCACCTTGCCGCTCAGATGGACAATCTCTCCTACGATGCCCAATCCCTAACAACCCTAGCATCGCAACTGTTGTGCATCCCCATGCAACGACGCACGAGATTGCCCCTCACCGCCATGTCCTCTGCCACCCACCTGGCCTCCTCCCCTACCCACAGCCCCATCGACGTGGGCCCCTGCAAATCTCTGTCGTCCTTCGCTCCGTGGGCCCCGAGTCTACTGCGCCTCACGCTCCCTCTTGTGACTCTGCTCTTTTGACTCTGCCAGAGTCGCCGCTCATCCACTCTGCCTCTCCCCACAAAAAGGGCCTAACCGAACGCAGAAGAAAAGGAGGTGTACTCGTGGAACCCGTATCCTGTACGGATCTCGATCTTCAGGCCGTCAATGAATCGTTGTACACGGTCTCACTCAGTGGGTACTAACTCTGGCGCATAACTCATTAGCTCGGTGAATATCTGGTGATATACAGTCACCGACATCTCCTATGTCTACACCAAACTCAGAAAGTCACGCCTCTTGGCATTCAACAGCTCTGGCGTGAAAAAGTGGGATCTCAGCGCATCCCTGAACTGAGTCCAACCGAAGTCTGGTCAGGCTACCAACATCGTCTCGCCCGCCCGCCACCACTGTAGTGTTGTACCCGTCAAAAAGTGCGAAGCAACCATCACCATACTGTCCTCAGGGCAGCCGATATGCTGAAAGATCCTAGTAAGCTGATAAACCCAGTCATCGAAGATCAAGGGGTCAGTCCCTCCGGAAAAAGTCGGTGGTCGATGCAGGGTAGCCATGTCCAGGTAGTCGACGTGTACGTGCGCTGAGTGAACTGGCCCTACTGCCACATGAGCCGGTGTACCCTGCACCTGCTGCAGTACTTGAAAGGCTATCATCATCTGCTGAGCAAAAGTCGTCGGATCAAATGTCGGCACTGCCCCTGGTGGTTGTCCCCCTGGTAACGGTCCTGCTAGGGGTGCCTCGCGTGGCCTCGGTCCTCGAGGTATGCCCTGCTGTCCCTGGGGTGGCTCCACCTCGTCATCCTCATGAACAACCTCCTCAACGTTCTCTCCGTCACGATCCCCAACAGGCAGTCCGGGGTTCCGTATGGGCCTACGGCGTCGACCCGTACCTACAACATGTCTAGGTGGCATCCTGATCTAAAGCAAAGTCAGCGAGTCAGTAACGATACCCTACAATCAATGACAACAATGCGCATAAATAGTAGGATATAATAAAAAAAACAAGACAAAAAAACACCGGCAACTCGCTAGAGTCCCACAAATCTACCATGGAACCGCTATTTCATGGTAAAATCTGTGGGTTGCGCAAACCTGAAAGGAAGAAAGTTAAACAAGGATGCAAGTCCTAAGGTATATGTAACTCTTCACACTCTCACCACCTATGTCTATCCAATTTTATAGGCATGAAGAGCGCTCAGGCTCTGATACCACTCTGTAACGCCCCCAAAAATTTTAAACCTTTTTGGTGCGCTACTGCCGTACCAGCTTACCTAAACTAGTGGCCAGCTAGCTTAGGCTCACTGATACAAGGCTGAGTAACTACAAAAAACACATAAGGATTTGAACCATTTATTACGTATTCTATATGTTCAGAAAGCAAGTAACAGATATCAGAGTATCAAGTACCAACTGAACAGTAAAAGTGATAACATCATAAGACAAGCATGCTCTAGATGCATCCTATACTAAAGTCCTCTCATACACCAATCCCAATCAACGTGCGTCTATGCCTCCAGGAGGATCTATAAGAAAATAAAGTAACAAGGGTCAGTACAACATACTGAGCAAGAGATAAATAAATAACTAAAGAAATAAATATAGGGAGAGAAGAGGCAACATAGTGAAATAAGAGTAGGAATAGAACAAGTAGGTATTAAACACGTATAACATCACACCCATCCCATACTGGTGCTTCAACCACGCAACATACATAAATGCACATGATGCATGATCTAACATAGACCTATTTACCTTATATGCAAATGCAGAAATGATGTATGGGCCAGCACCTACCTACCCATCACCATGCACACGGCCAGGTGATCCCACCTCAGTCCACGCCATGCTCAAGGCCAGGAGGATATCATCTCGACACCATGCTCAAGGCCAGGTGGAGAAATGTAATGCCATGACCAAGGCCAGACAATCAGTGATATAAGGACGCCATGCACAAGGCCAGGTGGTAATGCAATGGATAACAAAAAAATAATCGTGAATATTAAGCAATGCCATGCTCACGGCCAGGCATATACACAAATAGGCATAGCTTGCCACTTAAGTATCATCAATAGGCAACCTAAGCACTAGATTCACATGCCTCGACTTCTAGCCCTAAAAGATCCGTAGCCAATTGCACATACGTAACTCAATGATTATCCCCTAACAACTCAACGACTTGTAACCCGTGGATACATCCCAACATTAATAATAATAATAATAATAATAATAATAATAATAATAATAATAATAATAATAATAGTAACAATAATAACCATAATAATAATGATAATAATAAATAATAAATACAATGATAATAGTGGTAATAATAATAATGGTACTAGTAATAATGATGATTGTGATGGTAGTAGTCAAATGAAGTGACCAACCCCTGCACATATTCTGAATTCATATTAAATACTTGACTTGGGCCCCACGCAACACCTTTCTTCCTCAATTTACCAACACACAATGCAAGTATATAGATATATGTATATATGCATTAAGCCCAGCAACCATGAAATCAAAATGAGCAAGCGACAATCACACATATTTACTCTAAAACATTTATCTCTTGCCTGTGTTCGAAAGGAGAATCAAATCACCACACCCTCGATCAAGCTCCTGGCTTCAGCATAAAAATTACCACACTGCTACCTACATCGTTATACCCTCTTCAACACCCAACAGTTAACTTAAAACAATGGAAGAAAAAGATAACGGACTAAAGAGATTTACCTCCTATCTTAATGGCACCACAACCAAAACACTTTACGATCCTCCAAAATGAGAGCTTGCGGAAGAGTGAATCAAGAAAGCCGGCTGTGAAAGAGGAAAGTAATGGAACAGTAATAGGGCACAACGTGAATGCATCTGTATATACTCATGACAAATGGGCCTAGGTGGGCCTATGAGAGATGGTTTGAGTAATTTGAAAACTGGGCTTTACATTAATAGGACAATTGTAAAAATGCATACTATTAGAGGTTAGAATCTATAACCTATCTATAGGGTAGGAAAGTATAATGTTTACCACTTCACCTTTCACTTAATTTGTGACTGTTTTATCATATTGTTTAAAATATTTTGCACATACATGTGTATGCTTAATTGCTAGTATAAATAAATGGACAAATAATTAGCCACGAAGAGAATGAGAGAACTCATGTAGAAAAATTAGTATTTTGTTGGGAGATATGCTCATATAAATTTACAAATTTAATAGAGTGATATAAAATTTGTTTATGCAATTCAATAAATGTACATACAATTAAGCCACGTGTGCGGGACACAATCATATAAATAACTTAGTGGAAGAGAAGAGAGGAAAAAGATACTCCTATGTCAACATGTTGTAAATGTTGCAAGACATATTAATCTGACTGTTGAAAAATAATAGGATTTTACTAAACATCACTCATTTTTCCTAGGTATCACCCATTTTTACCAGTTTATCCCTTCCCCTATAAGAATTCAAAGGTTCATTTTCTTTCATTTCACAAAACTCTCTAAAACTGCAACCTTTATCTCTCTAGATTCTTTTAGAAAATAGTTAGTAAACACATGACGGATTGGAGATGTGGACGCGGGAAGAGTATGATGGCACTCAAGGTACGTTTTGGTGCTCAAAATAGGGCGAAAAAGGCCCCTAGAGGCGCAAAGCTTAGGCACCCCGGCACTGGGCGTTATGCGCCCAGCACCGATGCCATAGTGTCTTATTTTTATTGTGGTCTTATTTTGGTTCAATTTGAGTATTTTATATCGTAGTGTCTATCAAATGTGATTATGAATTGTGTGTGGTATGTTAGATGCTTTCAGGTATTTACATGGATGTTAGTTAAATTTTTCTGAGAAATGGGCATAATTATTTTGAAACGTAGTAGTTAAGCAATGTTGTTTTTTTGTAAATGTTGGTAATTACACTTATGTGGAGAAGTTGTTTTACGCTAATCTCATTAGCATTAATATTAGTGGTTAATAATTCCAGGAGTTGAGGCGGGGGATGGTGAGTGCCTCTGGTGCATCGCAGACGAGGTTGCAATTTGTGACCGCATCTGCTTAGAGGGAGAAGGAGGCTGAGAGGAGGGTGCAGTAGGAGTAGGAGCAGGAGCTGCAACAGCAGCTGCCTGAGCTACTCGACCAGCCTATGGATGCAGGGATGGATGCGGAGTACTCATCCAACTCCGCCTCAGGATGTCCGACACAGGGACACAGCCGGGGTGAGGCAGGGCAGAGGAGGACGTTTCCTCATCATGAGATCGACTTCTGGGAAAATACTTGCACACTTATCAGTTTTTATGTATCAAAGTACAAGTATTTTAATATTAATGAATTGCAGTATGCACTATATTTTCATAGACGAGTAAGAGGTCTTGAACAACTGCTGATGATAGCTGGATGGTCTGTGATCCAATGCCCAGCGTACCTCTCGCATGTGGAGGGGCAAGATGAGAGGCATATTGAAGTGCCAAAACAGATCAGGGGTGTGTCAGAGGTTGATTGATACGTACAAGAGGATGACGGAGGAGGTGCGAGGGTTGATTGACGGGACGGGGTTGGCACACCTCCCGTTCACAATGTTCAGCCATGGTGGCAGCTGGACACGAACTCGTGACATCTTCCCTTTGGCGAGATCACCATCATGCTGCATACTGTGTGGCAGTGGAGGGCGCAGTGGTTACCGACGACCCCAGTACCGTATATATGCAGACGACATGCATGGAGGTTATGGACGTGGCGAGGGATGAGCTGCTGAACGACCACTGGACAAGTGGGGAGGTTTATAGTGACTCGGTCTTCGAGGTATGCATGGTTGACCGAATCGAGGAGACCTAGGACATAGGATGGGTTTGGTTGACATTGGTTCCACGTTGTTCGTTGACAAGAGTGGGAACCGTGTCAGACCGGCATGCTTGCACGAGGCAAGGGGCGGCTTGGAAGGTGTGGGGGGGTACTCTGGGGATTGGTAGCCCTTGCGTATCTATTCTGTCAGCTACGCATGGCAAGCCGAGGTGATTGCCAGGGTCTTATTGGCTGCCTGATCCTGCTGCAGGCATGGATTTACGAGTACTTCCCATGCTTCAAGCCACATCGGAAGAGGTTAGTTATTGGGTTCGATGAGACCCAAGCCACTGGGTGGGTTGTCCGAGTGGAGGATAGATCGATGACATGCCTTCACGAACTACGTGCCCGGCTAAATAGTATGACCGCGTCCGAGGTATATATTTATGCTTATATGTATTGCAGTTACCTATTATCCTTACATTCATAGTGTAATGTGTGTGAACGTTGATATGTTTTGTTCCTAACGTGGATGTCATTCAGTGCCAACCCGACGAGGGTTGTGTCGAGGACCCTAATGTTTGGATGTATATGGTATAGGGACATAGTGGAGCCTTACATGCCACAATGTGTTCTACGCCAACTCGGCTATGTGCAGTTCGTCCCGCCGGTCATCGCGCATCCTATTCTTGCTCATCGACCTTGGGCATTGAAGGTGTACAAGGTCGAGCACTCGGAGGTTGGTGCCCTGGATCATTGGCAATTATTCCCGTACTTTTACACATTGGTCACCACCTTGTATCAGCCCACCACCGACAATCCAGCAGCATGCATGGAGAGGGATACATGATTTAGTGTGAGCGTTGTTCGCATCTGTAGGTCCTGAACGACAGTGGTGTAGATGAGGTGTAGCCACGTACACGCTTGAACGGTGAATACATAAGTTTCAAAATATTTGGTTTCTAACTTAACAGTAATCTCGCTAAATAAATGATATGATCGAATGACTTGAAATTGTTTCTATGTTCAATAGTGGCACAGTCGCTAGACAACCTTCAATAGGGATATGCTCCGAGATTTGGAGATACGGGACCCAGTTGTAATACCCAGTATTACACAGGACCATTACTTCGGATTAACTGAAAATTTCCTGAAATTTAGCACAAATTTTTCGCGCATTAATTATGGAAGATAATTAATTTTGAAGTGCAAGAAAGGGAATTGAATAGAATTGATTGCTCGACATCATCAGGACTTGGAATTGAAACATGGCAATTACAGGAAAAATTACCAAAGGTTGATTTACGAAAATTGAAGGTTTCATAAATCAATGAGTCAATTTCCGGAAGGGAAATCAGAAAGAGAAATCAGAAAAGTTTGTCGCGTGAGCAATTGGACCAAGAAAATAATTAGGAGAAGCTAATTATATAAGTTATGGTCCACAAAGATTGCAAAAAGTGAAGAAAAGAGATAGAGGATGCTAGTGTCGAAGGCTGTCGAAGAACTGCCATGTTTGTCGAGGTATTGAACTGTTGTCGAGGTTTGAAGACTATGGCAGAGAGACACATCAACATTCGACAAAGGCAGAAATGGGTGCTAAGGCATTGGTGTCGAGTGTCCAGGTTTGAAGAACTCGACACCACGACACCTCGACACACGACATGGGTCAGTTTTGTGTCGCATTTTTTTTGGTTGTGTCGTGTTTTAAAAACAAGAAAAACACGACGATTAACACGACACACGACAGAAACATGATAGAAACATGACACCTCAACAAACCACTCCCGACACTCGACAAACACGACACACGATAGACAGGAACACGACACCTCGACACACCCTCTCGACACACGATAGAATCTTGACACAAGAACAAAAAACTCGACAATAACCTCGAAACCTCGACAATCATCATTTTTCGTAGGATTTTTAGTCTGTGTTGCGTTTTGGATGTTTGGATCTCCCTTTTTGGACCATTAGACCAACCTTTGACTCTTGTATGTATAAATACATACACTTAGGATTTTCTTTCCACTTCATCTCCTTTACCAAACTTCTAGACACTCCCAGACGCCATTTCCCCTCACTATACCGTAACTTTAAGCTCTATTTTCACCACCTTCAAGTTGGGATTTTTGATTTCGACTTTAGATTCATAATTTACGCGACGAGGTAAACATTTTATACGGTTTAGAATTTTAATTTGGTGACCTTTGGGAAAAGTTACTGTTCACAGCCCCCTTATTAAATGCCGTGGGAGCATTTATGAACTTGAGGTTTGAGACATTAATGATGACTTGAGGACATTGGACTTAAAGGAAAATCAAAGTTTGGAATTTTTGAACTTGGAATCTTGAATTGGAATTTTTGGAATTTGAGTTTGGTTTTGGATTTTTGGTTGAAACGGAAATGGGTTTTGAACCCTTGAAGTCAAATGGAAGAAATGGACATGAGATTTGTTGTCAAAATCCACAATGACCTAAACCTGAATGGGATTCTTGAACCTTTGTTTTTGGGACATTAATTTTGCACTTAAGGCTTGATGACCTAATTATGAGATATTCCCAAACCCTAATATTAATTATTTATAGACAATATGTTGAATTTGTGACAATCATCATTTTTCGTAGGATTTTTAGTCTGTGTTGCGTTTTGGATGTTTGGATCTCCCTTTTTGGACCATTAGACCAACCTTTGACTCTTGTATGTATAAATACATACACTTAGGATTTTCTTTCCACTTCATCTCCTTTACCAAACTTCTAGACACTCCCAGACGCCATTTCCCCTCACTATACCGTAACTTTAAGCTCTATTTTCACCACCTTCAAGTTGGGATTTTTGATTTCGACTTTAGATTCATAATTTACGCGACGAGGTAAACATTT
>MAYD01772884.1:0-21772 GCA_001909325.1 Ruellia speciosa
CAGTGGTAGACCTTTGGGTTCCAAAGATAAAAATCCACGAAAAAAAAGGATTGTACACACAAATGATGATAATCATGTGTCTCAGGAAACTACTGAAAAGAATTCAACCCCTGAAGAGGTTGATCATGATAACCTCAATCCTGAGCAAGATGAAGTTATTGAAACTTCATTTAATTACGCTTCCACTGGGAAGTATTGGAACCGAAAGGAAACAAAGATTGATAATGCTTTTGCATACAATGTGGCACTCGATATAATGGAAAATGACGAGGATCGTGAACCCAAATCGGGTGATGAATGTCGGCGAAGAGATAATTGGCTAAAATGGAAAGATGCGATCGAGTCTGAATTAGACTTACAGACTAAAAGAAAGGTCTTTGAACCTATAGATCAAACACCAGAAGGTGTTAAGCCAGTTGGATACAGATGGGTGGTTGTGCGAAAAAGAAATGAAAATGACGAAATCGTCAGATATAAAGCATGGCTTGTAGCCCAAGGCTTCTCCCAAAGACCGTGAATTGATTTTGAAGAAACATATTCTCCGGTTATGGACGGGATAACATACAGATATCTCGTAAGCCTAGCAGTACATGGAAATCTTGATTGCGTCTAATGGACGTCGTTACTGCCTACCTTTATGGCTCGCTAGATAGCGATATTTATATGAAAATCCCTAAAACGTTCAAAATGCCTGAAGCATTTAAATCAAAGCAAAAGGAATCATATTCCATCAAATTACAAAAATCATTATATGGGCTCAAGCAATCTGGACTCATGTGGTATAACCGTCTCAGTGAAAGTTTAATCAAAGAAGGTTATGTAAACGACCCAATTTGTCCATGCGTCTTTATAAAGAAAAATGGGTCAAAATTTGTGATCATTGCAGAATATGTTGACGATCTTAATTTGACGGAACTCCTGAAGAAGTTCAATCTGCTGTTGAATATCTGAAAAAGGAATTTGAGATCAAGGATTTTGGAAAAACCAAATTTTGCCTTGGTTTACAAATTGAGCACTTGGAAAATGGAATTTTTGTCCATCAAATCAGTTATACTCAAAAGATACTGAAACCATTTTTGATAGATAAATCACATCCGTTAAGTGCCCCAATGGTCGTCAGGTCACTCGATCCAGCAAATGATCCATTTAGACCTAAAGAAGATAGTGAAGAGGCACTTGGTCCAGAAGTACTATATATGAGCGTCATTGGTGCATTAATGTATCTTGCCAACAGTGCAAGGCCTGATATAGCATTTGCTGTAAACCTCCTGGCAAGATTTAGCTCATCTCCAACTCGACGACATTGGAAGGTATTAAGCACATCTTTCGATATCTCCAAGGAACAATCGATCTCGGGTTATTTTTCTCTAATAACTTTAGACATGAATTGCTTGGATATGCCGATGCTGGGTATCTATCGGATCTGCATAAAGCCAAATCTCAAATTGGCTATATATTCATGTGCGGAAGAACAACCATCTCCTGGAGATCAATGAAGCAGACTTTAACCGCTACATCTTCAAACCACGCAGAAATATTAGTAATCTATGAAACTAGTCGAGAATGTGTGTGGTTGAGGTCAATAACCCATCATATCCTGAAGAATTGTGGGTTAGTTTCAGAAGGAAAGTTTCCCCCAACTATACTGTATGAAGATAATGCAGTTTGCATGGCCCAATTAAAAGGAGGATACATCAAAAGAGATAGGACGAAGCATATTTCACCAAAATTCTTCTTTACTCATGATCTACAGAAGAATTGTGAAATCAATGTGCAACAGGTTCGATCAAGCGATAATTTCGCGGATTTATTAACCAAGGCATTGCCGACTGCTACATTTGAAAAATTGATAAAAAAGATTGGAATGCGGCGGTTAAAAGATCTTAAATGATGTACAAAACAGGGGGAGCGAAACACACAAGAATACTGTACTATATTTCCTTCACTAGGATTTTTTTACCCACAGAGTTTTTTCCTAGTAAGGTTTTAACGAGACATATTATTTGTGTTAAGAACATTTAAGGGGGAGTGTTGTAAGTGAGTGTCCAGCCTCCATAATTGACCAAGTGCACTGAAGGTCTTTGACAGCAGCTTTTGTTGACTGTTGCTAGCTACTTCCAGCTGGCTTCTACAATCTTCCTCATTCCTACTTCTATATATATGTAAGAAACAACATGCAGATGAAGTGAAAAATAAGGAAAGCAATTCATCCTTCCACCATTCGGCTGTCTCTCTCTTTTCACTTCTCTTTTTATTTCACTTCTCCATTTACATACATATACACAGTCACATACTACACATATATAAATATTTTTACAATAGTAGGGAGTTTCTAGAGAGATTTTTTGTTTGGGAAGTAAATGAAGAGTAAAGATTTAGGAGAGGGGGTATCCCCAAATTTACCCAAACTTCTTTCAATTGGGCTTATCCCACCAAAGCTTGAGAACTTTTGATAAGGCTTAATATAAATTTGGATCTAGAAATCTTGGGAGCCCATTAAATTTGTCTCGAATGGGCTGGGCTTAATTCAATTCTTTGAATAAGCTTTGTATGGAGAATTTGATACAAGTTATCAAATATCGACATTTTCAAGGTTTATCAAATTAAATATAAAATATATTATAAATTATTTATAATGTACATACTAAATAATTAATTTTATATTACAGGTGCAATGATAGTTTGATATTGAAAGGTAAATATTGAAAAATGATGCAATACATAAAATGAGGGCTATTCTATTATCCTACCCTTTAATTCTTAAAATATTGCCCTTTAATTCTTAAAATATTGCATATCAAAGGCGATGAGGCATCCTACCAAACTGGTCCCCACTTATAAATTGGAAAATGAGTTTCACAAATTATTGTTGCCATTAACAAAATGAAGATGGATTTCTGAGATGCATGCACAATCACAGAGTATATAATTCAAGGAAGGCAAATACACCATACATAGAGCCAGCCACCAAAGCAATATTAATTTTGTCCAACAATCATGCAAAAATAATAAAACCAAAAATATATTATAAAAACAATCTTTGTTGGAAGATGATTCAAAGTTGTCGGGATAAAATTCATTTGAATTTATTTAAATTAGATTTACATTATTTATGGTAAGTGATCACCATTATTTCATTTAATAAATAATGATAGTATCTCATCAATGATTTTATATATTTGCTACCGTCAACAAAACCTAGCAATCTTTTATGCTGTTTTGGACATGCAAGTATAAGCCTTAAAAGCTGCAGCAGCACTTTAATGTTTGATATTCACAAGTGAGATCCCGGAACCCGGAAATAAACAATTATTGTGCATGTCTTGATGGATTGTACTCTGATTTTCAACTTGTCTGTACATTTCCAAGTTCCAACTGCCCTCTGTCAGTACAACCTGGGACCATCGCTAGTTAATTTAGTTCAGGTTTTCAGGACATTGTCAATTTTTGCATCTTAATTTGTCCGTGCAGACAAAAAAACCCCTTAAAGGTGTCGATGATCGATTTGTGAAACTTGCATTGTAGCTCAAGCTAACCAAAGGAAACATCGATGGAACACATCAATGCCGAGCATAAAGGGATTACAAAATAACGAACCTTTCTATTTGAAAATCGCAACAGCAAATTCTTACAATGTAAGTTGTACAGATTGGAAGGAACAAAGAATGGTTTAAATCGAAATTTATCTAGCAATCCCCATCAAAAAACACAGGATCAATGAATCCTACACTATCATTCTTTCTATTCACAGAAAAGAATGAAATAATTAAAGAATAATAGGCAACTCATTCTGCTTCACTACATCTATAGGATTCACAAACTCAATTCAGCCCCCTAAAGGTGGGCGCTGTGTGCAAGCGTGTGTCTGTTGCTACGGGAAAGATTACTGGCATTGGGTGTTGAGGCCCGGGAAAGAAAGTTGAATCTCAGGCGACGTTTACTTCTTGGAGATAAATTTACTTGCTCTAAGGCATGGGACTGAAGCCCTGAAGGATAATCTCTCACGCAGCCAATTCTAGGTCCGGCTCCAGTGCTCCATCTGCATGACAAATGCTTCCCTAATTGATACGACTTTGTTTCTTTGTGTGAATTGATTCTCAGCAAAATCGAGTCCTCTGTAATAGTCTCTTCTTCAGGTTCATCTAGTTCTTCAGGCATGGTTTCCTGTGGTTCCAAGGTAGATGGATCTTGCTCGATTAGGGGGCCATCGTCGGGTGAATCGAGGTGGAAAATTCCTGTACTTGATTCATTGGCAATTTCTTCTTCATTCAATTTCTCAATTAAGTCATCTTTACTTGGTATCTGAAGGGCAACCAATTCACCAAAGCCGTGTGGTGATCTTAACTTGGGATTTTCAATGGCAACACCAGACTCTTCTTCCCTAGAGTCAAGCGTTCGTGATGTGCAGACAATGGTATCGGTTTCTTGATGCTCCATCAGGTGGTCTTTCACAGTCAGGTCATCTTCAGAAGAGTTATTTCTAACATGCTTTCCAACGGATTTGTCATCATCTTCATCAATCGAATCAAGCTGGATGGATACAAATAAGTTCATGAGCGCCAAAGTTTTGAAGCTTGATAATAAGGAAAGTCAACTGGGAGAAGAAAGGAAGATTGATTTAGTGCATGTACCTTAACATCTGTGAGATCTATGTTGTTCTCCCTAAGAAATGAAATGAAGTCCTGAAAATTTTCAGGAGTTGGCCGATAATGACCACTGTGAGGCCAGACAGCCTGTTGCGATCCAAATAGAGAGCGTTAATTAGCAACTTCGTTGACTTTCACGTTTTAACACTAGGAAGCAAATGATAGAAAATGACAAACTCAAAATACCTTTAAGACTCCTTCTTTGGCAACAATCCTCCCAGCAGCCAGCGTTGCTCCTCCAGACAAGAAACTCGAGTGCTGGAACGAACCTTTCTTTTTCTTCCCAACATATAAGGTCCGGGAGGTGCTGAGGACAAAAATCCATTTAGAATCCTTTTGATCACTGACAGTGTCCAAAAGCTCCCCGGTTTCTTTGTAGAAGAGCTTTCCATCCTCCACTCCAACTTCATACTTATTTCGCTCCATCTGCAGCAAAAAAACCAAAGAACCTACATATAAGCAAAACCTCCAGAAATATTCGAACATTCTATTCGTAGAATAAAGCTTTAAAAAGGTTAGGGACATATGGAAACACACCGGACCAAGATATTTAATGCACTGTTGTTGAAGCTTCGAGCGAGAGCATTTCTCGACAAGATTGACCTCCTTTCCTTCCCCTATATCAAGCCTGCAGAAGTGTAGAACCCTTTGTTATAATCCCCAATAAAAAATGTAATCCTCAATAACTTGAAAACATTTCAAGATTACAGAGAGATTTTTACCAGTAGAAGAAGGGTTCCCTGCTTTGAGAATTTAGCCATTTCATATAATAGAAATGTAGATTGTGCCCATAACGATGTCGTGGATCAATCTGTTTAACATCCATTTGACAAATCAATACGTTACCAGAACAATTAGAGACACTTGAAAAGCTAAAACAAACATATACTTACTGCTTCAAGCCAATGCTGCAAAGCAAGTTTCTGGGCTTTACCGTTCTTCGATAGGCCTTTTCCCACCTGTCATCATGGGAAGAGTAAGCTACATTTAATTACCACATTCTGAGAAAAATATATACATGTCATATGCATAATAATAATATACAAGTTGACGTAATGGTTTAGTCCATGTTTACCTTTGCAGCCCTTGTTCTTGCTCGCGACCAACGCGAAATAGCAGTCTCATGTTTCTCAATTTCAAAAAAGGAAATTGAACTATGCTTGAGTTCTGCAAAATCTAGTAACTTCCACCAACTCTGCTCGACAACAACTGCGCAATCGGCTAACTTTCTTCTAGTGCGGAAGCTTTTGTAAACCTTCTGCAATCTAATAGCAGCCTCATGTTTGGGGCTGGTCCGATCTAAAACAGGGGAACTTGGGATAGTCCCTGTCAATCTGCTTGATCTGGACAAGGGACTTGATGGTTCTTGGCCCCCACATTTATCTTCAGACGGAACTTGAATGAATCTTGTTCTTGTGGCTTGAGTTTGTGTTGGTCTAAGCCTAACAGATCCATCCGGCGACAATATACCAGAACCCAATGACTGCAATTCTGTGGGTTTAAAATATTTTCCCTTGGGACTAAGCGGCCGGTGTTTGATAGATTCAAAACCATTCTCTAGATCACAATAAACCCCGAAGGGGCACGAGAAGATTAACCCCATTCAATTTTGGAAAGGATAGCAATTCTTGAGACCTGAATTTCAGTAAAGAAACAACAATTATTCAAATATGGCTCCAAATAAAGACAATTCCCTCAATGAGGGTAAAAACAGCTACTCCGTGGAATGAGAGAATGTCCAAAAAAAAGAGAATGCCCTAATTACCAAAACCCAAAGGAAAAACCCTAGCTAAGATTCCATTCAAATTCACATGATAACAATAGAACAATATTCCATACACTCTGGCGAAAGCAGCAGACTCGAGAAATGAAGAGGCAGATAAAAGTAAAAGCAAAATGAATTGGGACAAGCATTGACAAAAAAGGAAATCAGCAAATACTAGAAGAGAGGAAATCCATCATTTACCGAAAATGGAATGGACGACGAAATTTGGACGGAGTTGGAAGAATGGGGGAATGGATAGAGATGAGGGAATGCAAATGAAGAAGCATTCAAGAAATGGAGAAGGGTTTATGTCCCTTTTCTTGGTTTTTGAAGGATTTATAAATTATAATGTAGTACTAGTGTGATTTCATCTCCTCTCCTCTCTCAAATGGTCACCACTCACCATGTATATATATGTAGCATACACACGGTGAGATACATACATATACATGCAAACCTGTACAGATGTACAGAGGGGCCTGCGAGGGTGGGTAGGGTAGGGGGTGGTGGTGGAGAGAGAAAAAAGCACGTGGAACTAGGGAACTCTGGAGGCAATTTTGAAGGACGAGGATGTACTACTTTAAAGGCATAACCTCTCATTTTTACCGTACATACTACATACAAACGCAATTCCGTGTGCATACAGATATTGTGTATTATTAATATTCCACCCAATCTCATAATCCATTTCCATTTATTATAGAACAAATTTTTAGTAGTATGATAAATAAAAATTGGAAATAGATTTTAAAAATAGTGTTAATATTATTTATTTATTTACAGAGTATTTTTTGCAAATAGTGTCAACTTCCAACCTTCACTCATTTTTTCACTTTCCCCCTATAACACTTTCGGCTGGAATCCAACCGAGAACGCTACCGTCATACTAATTAACTTAAACTAGTGATTAATTAATCCGTCTTACCAGCACAAGAGTTGAGTAATTAAAACATAGAAAACACATAAAAATCATTAATTAAGTCTTACATGCCAAGAAAGTTGTAACACGTAAGAAATAGGAAATCCAAACAGCAATATCTATAATGATAAACCCAGTCAGCAAAGGACATAATCAGTACCAGATAAATCTCACAATTTGCATGCAATGGCCACTGACCAACATAAAGTAAATCAGACAATTCTAATGACATTTCAGGCCACTATAATATCCAGAAACAATGCAAAAGTAAAGTCTAGTCCAAGATAATAAATCAAATCCACAATCCATAATCTCATCAAAGTATATAATCATAATGCCACATAAGCATAAGCAAGTAAACATAGTAAGTCTAATGATGTGACTCTAAAAAATCCAAACCCCCTGGATGCTAAGTAGTAGTATCACTAGGAGGATATTAAAGAAAGGAAGAAAGAATGGGTCAGTACGAATATTGAGAAAGGAGAAAGGAAATAGAAAAGAATGGGGTACCAACAATATAATAAACAAGATATGGAAAATATTAAATATCACATCGTCTCATACTAATGCTTTAACCACAACATACATAAATGTACAAATGCGCATAATGTATGATTCTAACATACATCTACCTATCCTATATGAAATGCAATCTAGCCTACCTAAGCACTTTCTACCTAGTTCAACCGGTGGAAGTTCGCATAATGCCCGATGCTATCCACATTACCTAGAATTCGCACAACCAAGTGTTATCCTCACTACTAGTGAATTCAGACAACCAAGTACTATCCACATGAATTCACACTACTATGTGCTATCCATACGGGGAGGAGCTGGCAATTCACACTGTGGTGCTATCTAACCTTCCCAAGCTTCCTTATGTAGTCATGCATAGCTTGTCAAAGCCTCGATATGACACATGCTCATGTCAAAGTATGGCATTGACCTCGTGCCCATCATATCTATGAGATATCACCTAGATATCAACTAAGTTCTCATACATAGGCTAAAAATCATATTTTTCGTATAATCATGCTATCCCAAGCAAATCATATACCACCTTAAAATCATCAAATCAAAGAGATAACATTTAGAAGCCACTTATTCCACTCGCATAGGTAATCGCATATCCCAACATCATGCTCAAATAATCAAAGTGTCATCCTACTCGAGGTCCTTAACTTAGCACCTACAATTCCCACTAGGTTCACATGCTTAGACAACCAACCTAATTATCACATAACCATCTAATTCAACAATAAATCGGTTAATTTCAACAACCAAGTCGAACAAGCCCTCACCCAATGGATCATCCCTAATACCCACTAGGCTAGCAATAATCATCATAACATGCTCTCCAAGAAACGCAAGCTCTAACTGAGCTAACACATCTAAAAAATTGCACCTAAATACCCATTATGTTAACATACATAGATTACCAATATGTTAGTCCATTTCAAAAAGTCCTAACTCAATATCAATAATTATGCATAAACGACGAATAAAATCACAAATGTGGAAAAAAACCCCCAAAATCAAGCTATTCTAACAATTTCCCTTAAATCAGCGGTGGCTAGCGATTTCAAGTCTAAATTTGAGTCCAAAACTCCAATAGAGTCAAGAATTCCCAAATTCAAGCTAAAAAAAAATGGATTTTCAAGTCAAAATATAACTTCCAAAATCTCAAAGACTTCCAAAACCCCCAAATTCCAACCTTCAGATGAATCCACTAGCCAAAACCTCTCTTCTGGAAGCTTCCAAGCCTCAAAGATCTGCCAAATAGAGAGAAAACAGGACAAAAACTAGCAAATAAAGTGGGGAAAAATGAGGGTGAAAGAGGGAATAGAAGCTAATACATAGTTGTTGGAAGGGGCGTGGTCTACAAAAATCGCCCAGCAGCGCAGCTTCTAGCATCGTCCACAGTTCGGGCCATAACTTTTTCTTCCAAACTCTGATTCAAGATCTTCTTGTTGCATTGGAAAGATAACTCCACAAGGAATCGACTCTTAGGAGGTCATCAAATAACTAGGAAATTCCTAGAATTTTCTGAAGTCGAATTGTATGTACGGGTTTCATCAACTACGTCGACGTTCCTTTTATCCATCTTTTCCTTGTCATTTTTGATCCATTTTATTCATCAATAACTCCTAAATCATACTAAGAAGTAGTTTTGAAGTTTCAATGATTAACAATTTCTACAACTCGATCGAGGCATGGCATTCTCTCCCCCTTAGGGTATTTCATCCCTGAAATTAACACACGAATGAACCAACACATCAAATTGCAACAAACATTTGCCTCAACTCAAGAAAAGAAGGTCAAATCCAAAAAAAATGGTAAGCAAAGACTCCTCAGTCTCCCAGGTCACATCTTCGTGTTCGTGCCTCTACCAAATAACCCTAACCGTCCAATGGTTTGGGTTTTAAGAACCTTTTTTCTTCACAACTAGCACCGTAATAGGGTGCTCCTTGATCTCAAGATTGGCATCCAGCCCAATTTCATCTGACTAAACCATCGTTATCGGGTCGGCAACAAATCTGCGAAGCTGCGAGATGTGAAACACATCATGCCCTCGACCCAACACCACTTGACAAAGCAAGCCTATGGGATACCTTTTTGACTCACTCGAAAATCCTATACCGTCAAATAAAATTGGGACTTAACTTCCCTCTCTTTCCTGAATTGTCCTTTGCCTTGCACAGGTGGAACTTGAAGCGACATAAAGTCACCTTCTTTACGCCCCGAATTCCGGTGTTTCGGATCAACGTGACTAACACACTACCTGGATTTTGCAAAATACCAAATGTTATCCATAGGAATTCACACTACCTACTGTTATCCAAAAAAGAAGGAGCTAAAAATTTGCACTGTAGTGCTATCCATGCCATCGTAGGCTCCCTAGTATAGTCCTAAAAATAATGTTTTTTTCTCAACTGACCAATCACCAACCAAACGGTGTCCATCTCACGATGAGTTTAGAAACTCGTCACAAAGCCCATCGCAATCGATTACCATTGGTCTCAAGTCCTTGTATACCTTTTTCGTCTCGGATGTCCCAAACACTAAGTCACATGTGCCTCTTCCAAATTCCTACATCTACTCAACTCCCAAGAGACCAACAACTCATCAACATGCGTTGCTCATTTATCTCAATTGGTGGGAACTAACAACACAGGGTCTTAGGAAATGAAACAGATCAAAGCAGGCAATCAAGGGTGCAATCATATCCACGCCAAGGAGAAAATCTGAAATCTCACCAGGAAAGACATTCAGTGACCAACGTAAGAATTTGAGAATGAATAGAAAGGACCTAAGAATGGCTCAACAACCTTAGTATCTTGAATTAAACACAATTATGCAGGGTGCCCCTTGCAAAGCATGCCAACCAAAGACCACAAGGAAACAATCCTAATACCGATTGAAATGAAACATGTCACTAGGAATCCTTAGTATCAGCTGGATCCCAAAATGAAAATTGTGGAATAAAGCAATAAGACGCGCATGGTAACTCACCAATTGGTTCATGCCCAAAATTGTGTCAAACTCAGTAAAGCTGCAAAACACGAGTCATCCCGAAACTCTCAACCTTAAACAGTCACTACAACATTTAACAATGAGCATCACATCCAACAATCTTGCTAGATGGCAGCGCAACCGACATCTATTAGGGTGTCACAAGTTGGTAGGATGTCACAAGCCCATAATCAATTATTATACACCAAAAGTAAAAACTCAGTTTGAACAGGGTAAAAACAGGATGTGAAGCAATAGATAAAGTACCATAGGCAAAAGAACACGAGCCTAAACAAAGATGCGTAATAAGAGGAACGTAAAGAGAGATGCAAAAAATGCAAACCACGTACCCGCCATCGCATCGCCTTGTTGACCATCCTCACGTCTCCCCACGACATGAGGCGACCACCTGCAGTCATCCTGAATCTACCTGCCTTGCTCGACTACCATAATGGCTTTGGCTCTATTTCGTCGATCTACCTGACGTGGTTATCTGGGATGAGGGCACTCTTGATGGCGATATCCATACTTCTGGCAGTTTTAGCAACACATCCTGCAGCGCTTACCCAGAGTTGGTGCACGAGGTTGTCCCCGTTGTCCCTCGTCATCTCGACCTCTATCGTCAATCTATCTCTTTCCCCGATCCAAACTCTAGCGTGCTTACCCCCTAATCTCGTGCAGTTCTATCCACCCTCACGCTTCTTCCTCCTACGAAAGAAGTCCCAATGCTCATCAATGCTAGAACGCTCAACAAAGATGGCCCAATTGTAGGCCCGAGAAAGGTTGGTGTGGTTGATGAATCCATAACCCTTCCTAACTGAAGAGTTTAGGCCATGAATAAAATTTTGGGACTAGTCGATGCTACCTTGGGAGCAAATTGCATTAGCTTAGTAAATCTGGTAGAGTAAGTGGCAACATCCATGCCATTAGTTGTATTAAGTCTTGAAACTTGGCCCTCCTGGCCGCAAGAAGTTTTGGGGGAAAGAAGTGGCTCCTTAACTCATCCTTGAATTGTGTCATCCAAACCCTGGTTGGGCTCTCAAAGCCTCCTCACTACTCCTTCACTAGTGAAGGGCTCTTCCTACTGAGTACTGCGAAGCTACAAGTACCTTATTATCTCAGGACATTAGATGTTCAGGAACACCTGTGTCATCTCATACGTCTAGTCATAAAACTCAAGGGATCAACCCTTCTAGGAAAAGTTGGGGGTCGGTGATGCATGGCCAGGTCCACATAATCTATGTGCACTGGTGTTATGGGTCCCATCCATACTAGACTAATTACCTAACATTAGATCGTCTGAAGCAACTGCAAAGTTTAGGCCTATAGGACCATCATCTGTTGCATAATGGCCTAACATTAGATCGTCTGAACCAACTGCAAAGTTTAAACTGCACATGGTCTATGGCCAGTGTTGTTGGGGTTGTGTCTACCCCACAGGTTATCCCCTTGGTTGTTGTCTTTAGCTCGGGACCTCCTCATGCTGACCCTAAATCGGTATCTCCTCACATCCATGGACCTCAGAATGGTCATCCATAGGAACCGACTGTCTCCTAGGCCTACCTCATCATCTTGTACCTAGCCCTGCTCCTCTAAGTGACAACCTAAGCTAAGGCAAAGTCAGTATGTCAGTCACAATTAGAGTCAGCAAGAAAAAATAGAAGAAACACTAACGAAACAAGCACGCAAAAATCTCAAATAGGGGATTCGCATGATTCTCCTGCTGTCCGGACCGTACAAAAAACCGTATTGTCCCTAGACCATCCCTACGATCTAACTTACAATCAACATAGACTACGTTGCGCACCGCAAAGAGCCACTGAAATAAAACAAAATAGAAAATCCCAAGGCATAAATAAAATGCATCATAAGCTCTATGCAATCCTCCATACTCGCTCACCATCTATGTCTAACCAATTTCAACAGTATTCAAACACATGCTCTGATACCACTTCATTACACCCCATGTTGGGTCCAATCGAAGACGCTATCGCCGTACCAGCTAATCTAGACTAGTGATCAGTTAGTCTGACTCGATAAAAATCAGCCCCAAAGAGCATAATTAGTACCAAATAAATCTCATAATCTTTATGCACTGGCCACTGATCGGCATAAAGTAAATCAAACAATCCTAATGGCACTCCAGACCACTATAAAAACTTGCACCACATCTAAGAAGACAATATATCTTTACTTTCTAGAATGTCAAACAATGTGCCACATACTTAGCAATCTCCTTTTTCATCTTAGGCCACCAGAGGTTATATTTCAAGTCCTTGTATAGTTTATCTCCTCCCGAGGGCACTGAGTGGGGTGAATTGTGAGCTACGTTCATGATGGTGCATCTCAAATCTTTGCACTAATGAAGTATACACCATCGTCCTTTAAATCTGAGGCTTCCGTCCCCAAACACAACAAACACGATTGTTGTTCCACTCATGGCCTTTTCCTTGATCTTGGCAAGCTTTTCATCTTCCATCCTACTTTTTGATGATCTCCTCATAAATTGTTAGAGTGATGATAATCATGTTCAATCCTTCAGTGACCTCCTTAAACTTCACTATTTTGATATTTAGTTTTCAAAATTCCTCGCACAACTCATCTTGTAAAATTATAGTGTTCGCAGTGTGCTTTGTTTTTCAACTGAGTGCATCTGTTACCACAGTTATAATCCTTGACCAATTCCATATATATTCTCTTTCAGAAGTTCAACTTGTCCTGAAAGAATATATATTTTAGATTCTTGTTATTCGTCTAGATTTGGATGTTCACCCCATACAGATAATAATTCCTTTATATCTTCATTCCAAAGATCTCAAAATTTCAAAACCTCTAAGTCTCATTCCTATGAGGTGCGATGCACTAGAAGATCTCAAAATCTCGACACTTTGAAACCCTTCCCAATACTTAGGTAAATCTTCAGCCTTTTTCAAATCCCAAAATATCAAATCTTACTTGATACATGGACAAATTCTGAATCTTGTTTGAGATTTGTCTGAATTTCGAGAATTTTGAGATTCCAAACATCTTGAATTTTTTGAAATTTCCCAAAATTTTGAAATTTTCCTTTCTCATCTAAAATGATCCTTTCTAAGTCCCAAATCATCTATGGACTTAATCATATCGAAAAAAAATTATTTCTTTGTCCTTTTGGAAAAAAATTTCGTTCCATTTCGAATAGGGTATTACACAGGCTAACCATGATCATGCAACAATAAAGAATGGATTGATTTCAACAAACTATGTCCCTCCTGATCTCTGCTTAAAGCATGCACAAAACCAAATTAAGCAATTAATATCACCAAGATAAATTATAGTCCAAATAATAAAGTAGTAATAACTTAAATAATCTCTCACATCGATACTCAACTACTTAGTACAATCCAATAAGAAAAATGAGTATTTAATGCAGAAAAAGAGTACTGATCATAAAACGATTAACAGAATCATATGATTCCATGCAAATAGTTAAATACTATGTTCATTATTCCTCAAAAAAGCCCTAGGAATACATGGCATCTCGGCATGATCACGACGCTGGAGGTATACCCTCCCGACCATGTATGTCTCCTAGATGCAAAAAGTAGCATCTTTACCTGCGAGACTAAGTAAGGAGCATACACATAATTAAATTATACAGTCACATAATTATCTAATGAGGTGGAAAATTTCAGATACATTAACCCATGAGTTTTCCTTCATATATTATCCCAAAGCACTTCAGATACATGCTAGATGAAAATCATGTATGCACTTGAGGTATATGCTATCCTGATAGATTATACATTTAAGATATATGCACCTTTACAAAACCTTACCCTTATGCATTTTCGACCATGTAGTGCGGGTTGCATGCCTCTATACTTTTATATATATGTATGTACGTATTTTAAACAATTATTTCCCTCTAGCACTTTTAGATACAACACAGTTCGTGAATTAGAGTGGATTTGTGGATTGTCAAGATACCCACCTGGTTTCCTAATTTTTTCGGGACGATTGTCCTTAATTGTTCAATACGGATAGAATCACCCTATTGACGTATATGGTATAGGTCAAGTAGTCTTATCACAATAAGGAGGGCATAAGAACTCATGAGAATACGAAGATGCCCCCAAACCTATACTGAACACGCTAGCCCTATAAAACAAAAGGGTGCGCCATAACTCACACAATAGGGAAGTGCACTCGACGTATGCAGAATACGCTAGGCCACTTTAGGGTGGCTTTCAAATATAGCTAGAGTCGACAACTTTTGGATATAGTCAATAGGCTCTCTTCTATCCTTAAATTATCAGTAAATCTTGAAAAGGGTGCTACCCCCTCACAAGTAACACAAGGTTACTTTGGGAACTTAATTCCCTAGTGGACTTTGAAGACTTAGGGAGATCAAATCCTAAGTATAATCTATGCTAGTACACTTTCGGATACAGTGTTGTAGAAATAGGCAATTGATAGACAGTTTATCCTAGTGCACTTTCATATACAATGTTGTAGGAATAAAGATCCAAGGGACACCACTCTTTCTTTTACTTTACGTTATTTACTACTCTTTTATGCAAAATCGTGCATTATTTAATTATCGAGCATTCGATTAATTTTCTTGGTATGTGCCCAATTCAACTCAAGGTGAGGAATAAAAATCACAAGGTCAACATTGAAAGGTTTAGTATTTTCCACGCGAGACCATTTTCAGATTTAATGGTTCATTTCAAAATGCATGCAATGATTTTCAAATAATCACACGAAAGCATTCAATTTAAGTCACGTAATAAAACAGGTAAATAAATATGCACTATATTGAAATTAAAGGGCCAAATAATGATTAATTATTGGTCATTCATTAAATTTGGGACTTATGGTTACCCGGTGTGGTGATCCTTACCGTTATTAATAGTCTTCTAACTCTTAACTTCAAATTCAACAGGTCCTTGTATTCTTTAAATAACTGACCCAATCCAAATATCCTAGATCCACAAATATGATTTCATTACTTATCTACTTTTAATATCTTAGTCATTTAAAACTTAGACAAATTAATTGCCTATAGATAATTTTATTCTTATAAGTCACAATTCAATTTCCAAACATAGGTCCAGAAATTTCCAAGTGTGGGATTTAAACAAGTCTAGGTTTGGTTGTTGAATTTAGAAAATTCTAAGAACAAAGATTCACTTGTTTGGGATCTAGCCCAAAATCAACATAAATCCACTTATTATGTCCAATATATCCATTATTACCAACATTAATATCCACAATATTAAAGTTCATCAAAAATCAATGTCAAAGACCCACTTATTCTCGGATGAGTAGTAACAATGAGGAATTTAGAGAGGATAAAAATTCTAATCTATGGGTACTACTTACAAAGATGTGGGGAAATAAAACCCAAAGCCAAAAAGGGGATCCAAACACTATTTTTTATTTATGAAAAAATCAACCTTGGGAGTTCTTGGGTTAGAGAGTAAATGCTCCAAGTGTTCTTGATTGAAGTATGATAAATGAATATAACTACCACAACTAAAGGCATTAAAAGACCAAAAATCGAGCCAGATTTAGACTTCAGTCAAAAGGCACAACTTCAATTGATGGTGTCGCATTCTTAAGGTAAGTGTCGAGGTTGTGTCACAGTCGTCGAACTGCGACAACACGTAATAAGCTACAACTTAGATTGGTCAGTGAGGGTCAACTCACCGAAGTCTCTCACGCCATTTGATTCTTCCTAGTTTTGCAATTGTGTTGTAGTCACTCAACTGCGATATTATGACACTAATGTGACAGTGGCCAACTGTGACAGTGATCCACTTACTTAGTCCCATTTAACTCCACTTTAGACTTAACTTCAGCTCTCTTGTCGCAATATGTAAGTTGTGTCTAGGTCTTGTATCTGCGATAGTATTTCCTCAATTACATCCAAAGTAACTTTCCTCCCCTTAGCCAAATTCTTCCTCAGTGTGGCAGATATAATTGTCGCAAATCCATGATCTGCGATAGCACTTCACTTACATTTTTCTGACTTATTTAAATTTCCAACCTCTTGATGAATTTTTTATTTTCACTTGATGAAATTCATTGTTGAATACAATTATTGAAATTTGGTTTATTTATTTTCCTTTAATTAATTATTTCTAATAATTAATTTCGAAAAAAAATTTCTATGTCTAATTCGAAATGTTTGGCTCGATACTACTGAGTATTATAGTAACATCACATAAGTATGCTCATCACATAATACTATCATAAACACAAGTTATAAGGGTAAAATGTAGAGGGGGAAAGAAAGAGAATCATGTTGTTGCGTTCATAGTCTTCAATGTCTAAATATCTTCATTGTGCCCCCTTAGGGTATCCAATGGAGATGACACGTCAGACATGCATCCATCTCCTATAAGTGAGTGTGGAGCACATCTCACATTAAGCCTAGTGATCAACAAGACCCAATTAATGCAATGAGCTAGTCTCATCGCACCCTCCTATGTACTAGTATCGCAATAGGAAGTAGAACTTCCTCTATATAATTTAAACCACTAACCTAAAGTATTAGTACACCCCATTCCAATGGGGTAACTAGCCCGTTGGGTGAAAAGTGTTAATGAGGTAACCTAGAATCCAATATAATCTCTTTATATAATCCAAATATGACTAAGTCTTCACTGTTATTCATTCTTTGTCAAGCTAAAGATAATGCTATTAGCAACTAAGCAATCCCTTGGGCTTTTTTAATGTGCTAAGTTATTCTAAGGCACAATCAAGCAACCAAAGTGGTGCACTCAATTCGTTCATTTAAACAATCAGGATGGTGTGTTTAAGAAGTTTCCAAATAAACAAGCATAGAATGTTGTTTAAACTCATTTCCTTTCTGTTAGCACATAACATAGAATGTTATTCAACAATACCAATTCATTTTCAACGACCAAAATACTTTGTATGAATAATCCTATAATCCTATGCCATTACATTTCAACAATAAAAAACTCAATTGTTTAACGCACGCTCTTTTACTAGCATAATTCCCAAGTCAACAATTACTTCACATACAACAATTTCACCAAAATGATTAAAATTGTAATTCTTGCCCACCTCCACTATTGGAGGATTTGGTGGCATCAAAGGGTTATGAATCACCTACCTCGAATTTCGTTAACACTTGGAGGAGAAAACTTGGATTTTTTGAGAGCTTAATTCCACAACCGTGTCTCCAACTAGGGTTTAAGATTCTAGTTGAATATTGAGAGAAAATTAAAGGAAGAACAAGAATAGAGTTTAAATTAATCTTCCCCGGGACTATAATGAGGGGTTTTGAGCTTAATGCCCAAAACCCTGGCTTGATGATCAAGAACCCAAATGGAGATTTTAAAATGATTAAATGATTTATCTTGACAAGGAAATATCGAATCCAATACTTTGAAGAAAGTTATCAGTTGGATCAACACGGATCTTTAAGACTTTCTTGGAGCATCCTTGGTGTTTGGGAGTTTTTGGAAGTGTTTGGGGAGTGAAGGAGATGGAAGAAATGGGAGGAAATGAGGTAGTTGGAGTTTATCCGCACCCTAAATTGGATATACCCTTTCCTTCAACAAATAATCAACATGTGGCTGTCAAACAAAAAAGTCAAACAAGTCGCACGATTTCCACCACGATATTCGATACTGTGGTAACATCACAGAAGCCCACAGTTTTAGCCATGCTATCTAATACCATAGCGTAGATAGCGTGGTTGCTAGGCTCGATGGACAAAGAGGTCATGGTTTCCACCGTATTTTCTAGAAACTGTGGTAGATATCGTGACGTGTCTGTCTTAAAAAAATTAAATTTTATGAGTTGAATTCTTGCAAGGATTCTCCCGATTTTACTTATAAGAACTGAGTTTAAAATTATCATGTATTAAGAAAGCGCAGTTTGCCAGAGTCGTGGCATTTGACCCGCATTAGATTTTGTGGTAAAGATACCACGGGAGGCTCAGGGGTCCATTTTGGTCGTTATCCCAGATGGGACTCTATATAAATCCCTCTTTTTTATGTTGTCGATATTTGTCTATTTTTCTGAGGGATTTTTGCATTGTTTTTCTCTCAAGGTGGTGTTGGATGTTACAAAGAGGAAGATAGGATTGTAAAGGGCAATCAAAGACACTCGTAGAGATCATCAACCTAGTAATAGGGGCTGCGAATAATTTTCATATGATTAGGTAAGTATTTACCCTTTATTGATATTTCGTAAGGGCTGTTGAATGTGCCCTAAACGATAAACCATTGGGGGTGTTATTATTGCGTAGATCTTTTTATCGGGAGTGTGAGGCTTACCAGAGGAGTGTGAACACGTCGAAAGTAGTGAAATTGCCGAATTTGATCAAGTAAATGATTGATCTTGTTTATGTATTGGTAGTTCTTGAATCTACTTATCTGTGGTATCGCTGCCTGATAAGCCCTTACTAAAAGTCTCCACAATATATGAAAATGGAAATTTTTTGAATAAATGGTGTTTAAGAATAGAAGAAGTGTTTTTGATCGAAATTAATATTTTCTATAGGGAAAAAATCGAGAAGCGTTCGCAAAGGCAAACAGAGATGCATGCCACAGTTCATGAGGAGCTAAGCAAGCGAAAATAGGGAACACGTGAGAAGAATATAGCATGTGCCAAGCATGTGAGAAATAACTTTCAACCTTCTAGAAGCCGAGTTGTGCCTATAAATATGACCTTTGGATGCTGAACTTAGAGTAGTTTGTTGTTTATTTTCATAGTTTACATAAATGGTCATTCAGAGCTTTGGTTTGTGACAGACTAGATATTGTATTTCATTTATGAGGATTTTGATTTAATTTTTTAAAATTGATTTCATGCAATGTTAGGATCAAGTTACTGTCTGTAATTAATTTCAAACTTTTATATGAGTGAGTAGATTTAGGTTAAGTAATTGATACTAAGTTGTAAACTGATATCTCTGCAAAATAAAAAATTTATCAAAGTTCTTCACTTGAAGCTTCTCTTAAATCGATTGTTGATTTCACTGGTTGTAGCAAGCTGTGTGGTTCAATTAGTTTGTGCACTTGAGTTTAGGATTAGGTTAAAGTTTAAACAGTTAGGAATCAATTACTTGAGTTCAAAGAAGATAATCAAGGCTTTAGGGATGAGTTATAGGAGACGAAACTTAAAATCTAAGATTAATGTCAGATTGTTGGTGGTAAAGATGCTCAACAACTGGAATTAATTTGACAAGATTAGTAATTTCAACTCAAGTGATTCGATTCACTATTTGTAACTCTGTATAAATGTTTGAAGTGTGAAATCTAAAATAGAGAAGTATGTTGGATTACTTTGGATGCTTCCTGCTTTAAAAGGCCAAACGCCAATCCAATCCTTTTCAACTAAATCATAATGCCCCAAGATCATATCTCAAAGTTGACGTGAGACACTATTCCGGCAATGCACATTGACTCATTCCCTTTGGAAACATTGGATTCGATGCATCTGACCTTTCTTTCTTCTTCAATTTCATTGCCTTGATTACTTTCTTGACTCGCTACCGCCCATGCCCTCACCCTAGCAGCAGAATTGAGTCAGAAAGCATAGGCTCTTACTGCTAACAAAAGAAAGTAATATGAGGATGAGAGGATTCGTTGAACGTAGTGAAACTCATTTCGTTTCAAATGAGTTGATAAATGAAACCTCAAATATGAAACGTATCAATTTCCTACCACTTGCCATTTTTGAATTGCAATTTTACCAGAATTCAAGTCAAATCAAAATCATACCAAACATACACACACGAATGAACTTTTTTTATCATTCTTAACTTGGAAAATCTTTGAATCTGCTCAATAATAATTTGAATTCATCATAAGAATCATCACACTCATCCTAATAGGAGCTAAGAGTAGGATTTTTTTGGATCCGTGCTTTCATCCTTATCTACAACTCATAATTCGAAGTCGAACAATTATTCATAGGTTTCTATTCACTTCAGTGAGACATAAAACCGAGATCACCAGCATGATAGGAATACCATAGGGTATTGGAAGATGACTCTCTATCATTTTGTGGTTGCAAGTGCGGTATAGGATACTGCGGTGTGAATTCTACGGGTTCATGCTACCTGGTTGTTTAATTCTACTATAGAGCTATTTAATTCATGTTGAGTTGAATTGTTGTGCCTTGAAGCTAATAAGCCAAACCTTGGAATTAAGAATGAATCAACCTGGGATGTTATATTTAGGAAGTGAATCGTTGAGCATGGCTTATGATCTTGTTGGTCTAGGTTAAGCACTAGCCTATACTTATGTGAACCTAGTGGATATAGTTCGATTTATGATGACGTAATGTTGTTGAGTATGAGCCGTTATGTGACTGTGGCAAGTCTAGCATATAATGTCGATTACTTGTATTGTGTTACATGATTGCATGATTACATATGGACTCCCTTCGGCTACACTTTCTTGTCAATAGAGGGTTGAGATATGTGTTTGCTGGAGCATCCCTTTCCAGCTGTGCGTGTTTGCTGATAGGGGGTGTTAAGGGTCACATCATCAGGGTAAGTAGAGCCGGCTTAGGTTGCATTGGCATATAGAGTAGATAGGTACATGTTAGGTCATGTATAATATGCATTGCATTGTGGTTGAATGTATGCATTTACTTGTGGTTACTACTTTATGTGCTTTCTGTTATTTAATTATTCAGTTATCCCTGTTGGATCTCCCCATACTTAGTACTCGTACTGTACTTGTTTACTTTCCCTTTTCTTTAGATTCTCATGGAAGTGCAGCTATTTAACACTTGGGCTTGGGGTATGAGAGGACTCTAGTGATAGAATGCATTATATGTTACACACTAATTTATATTTTCCCAAAATATTTTCAAAACTTAAGCAAGACTATAATGTACTACACTAATTTTCATTTTAGCAACAAAATTGGGCACCAATTGTGTTGACCTTGG
>MAYD01772942.1:0-12956 GCA_001909325.1 Ruellia speciosa
TGGAAATGAGCCAAATAGTTAAGGAAGAGAGTTTAAATAGATCAGAATCGACATGGGCCGGATCTGGGCCGGACCCATCCCTCGCGGTATTGAGCCGCGGAATCCAAAAAACGCGAGGTCTGGGCGTGGATTCCGCGAGGTCTGAAACAATTGAAAAATCGTGAAAATCCTTTGAGCATTACATTAGGAACTGAACCTCGACTTTTCGTCTCAGTGAGATGAGTGCAATGATGGTAATGAAATTCGTAAATAACCCTTGCCTGGAATATAGTGATGCGATATCCAACATTTCAAGTCTCGATTCTTGCACAACCCTTCAAATCTTCAACCCTACGGCCAAGACTCCCAATTAACAATCCAAATTTGAAATCCAACAACACATGGTTTGAAACGTGAATTGAATCCTTACCTTAGCCTTTTGAATTGATTTCTACAACTTGAAGCCTCCGAATCCACAAGTACAAACAAGATTGTAAGAGAGGAAATGAGGCTGCTGGATATCTAGTGGCTGACAAATGAAATTAGGGTTAGGAAAGGGGTGGAAACCCTGCACACGTTGGGCCTGGCCCAACTGGCCGAATCTGGGCTGTCCGCGGTATTCAACTGTCGTTGGCAATACCGCGCAACAAACCGCGGCTTTGGCTGTAATGCCCCAAAATTTCAAACCATTTTGGCGCATTACTGTCGTACGAGTTTTGCAAAACTATTGGTGAGTTAGTTTAGACTTCCTGATACAAGGTCGAGTCACACATAAACACATAAGGGTTGGAAACCATTAATTAAGTCTTCCATGCAATGCAGAAAGCAAATAACAACACATCAAGCATGCCAACAAATATATAATCACAGAGTAATCTCCAACATCTCTTTCAGAATGTGCATAACATCTTTAAAAATATATCCGGGCTTCCAGCCCTAGTCCAGCCATCCAGGCTAATACGACATCAAGTCACGACATAACTAAAAACAAATCCAGAATCCCAAAACAACAAGAATTCAAGGCAAGAACAACAAGAAATGCATCCTATACTAAAGTGACCACTCGTACCCCAATCCCAACTAGTATGCTTCTGCACCTCCAGGAGGATCTATAAAAAGAAAACACAGGGAGTCAGTACGACTTACTAAGTAAGAGAAATACAGAGCAAGGGAAAAACGGGGAAACAAGTATAATAAAACAATCAAGGAAAGCAAGTAAACACATAATCAGGTAATAACATCACACCGTCCCATATCAGTGCTTCAACCCCATAACATACAGAAATGCACGTGATGCATGATCTAACATATACCTATCTACCCTAAATGCAATGCAAGGCATAGATCGGCACCTATTTAAAGCTCTTGAACCCCTGCCTTTACCGGCAGCAAGAACCCCGACTTTACCGGCATACTGATATCCCTGCATTTACTGGTAGAATGAAACCTCTGGACATGACTTTACCACCATGCCAGGAAATGCAATTGAACCCCTGCCTTTATCTGCAGAATAATACCATCGGACACGACTTTAGCGCCATGCCTAACATGTGTAAATGAATGAGTAACTAAAACCAGGCAATGCTCGCCATAGCCACATACAGGCTCATGCAAACATGCATCACATGGAATCTCAAACATCATATTAAAGGCAACCTATTAACCTAGGTTCACATGCCTCGGCTTATAGCCTATCAGATTCATACTAAACCGTGTTCCTATCACTTAACAATCCATAACCAACACTAAACCGTGTTTATATACTTTAAAAACCTATAACCAACACTCAACCATGTCCATATAGTATAACCACCCATAACCAACACTCAAACGTGTTCATATAGTTTAAAAACCTATAACCACAACACTCAACCGTGTTCATATAGCCATGACCAGGTTTTAATCCATTCGTTTCAGGTAATCCAGCAACCTATAATCCAGGTTCTAATCAATCCATGTCAGGTAATCCAACAAGCTATAACCAAATTCTCAGTGATTCCTATTCAAGTGTTTCAACAACTCATAAACAAGTTCAACCAGTCAATACTAGACTCTAACACATCGTTCTAACTCCACACATCGTATTCCAGATTTTCTGTGTCATGTCCAAAAGTTATAGCAACCTAAGACCAACGTTCAGCACATGTAATTCAAGTAATTTAGCAACACTTTACCGAGTTCCAACAAGTCCATTCCAGGTACTTACTTAAGTTATAGTCAAGTTTCCATAATACCGAGTTCATGTATTTCATGTCCTTAAACTAGAACAATTCGAGTTATCTATCGAGAAGCAGCTAATCACAAGCAAGGGAAAGCACGAAAACGACAAAGCATCGAACAGCCAAACTCTGGCCAAGACGCGGTATTGGGGCGCTGTATCCACTACTGCACTTGGAAACCGTGCCTCATCTAGAGAATATCGTGCTTTAGGCGACGCGGTATTTGTGCTGCGGTATCTGGGATCGCGCCAGATACCGTGCCTTTGCGGACAGCCGATAGTAACCAAAACGTCGACAAGGAAAGGAAGAAAACACGAAAACACTCAAAGTAAATCCCTTGCCTGGAAAATCGCACTTGTCGGCCACCAAAGTTCGGAGCTTTATCACATTTTTGCTGCTGAAATCCTCCGACCTCGCACTCTCGGATGAGCCGAATCCTTCAAAATTACCAACTCGAAGCCACGAAAGAGAGCACAAGGGCAAGGGGGCGATGCACAATAATTCCGTCTACAGCAAGTGATGGCTAGGGTTAGGGAAAAAGGGTAGAATCTGATCAAAATCGGACCGAACCCAAAACAGGCCGGCCCATGGACCTCTCGGTATCCAAGCCATGGTCCCTAAAACCCTGCCTCCTGCAGAGCAGATTTCTGGGCATTACATTCCTCCCCCCTTAAGGTCATTTCGTTCTCAAAATCAAGATGGAAAGGGAAAACGAAACAAAAGCTTACCTCAACTTGAGATCTGCGAATCAAAATCCGAATACTTGGACCTCATCGACTCCTCGATCTCCCAAGTGGCATCCTCCCTACCATGTCTCGACCAAAGGACTTTAACCATCCGTATCGTCTTATTCCTCAATGCCTCTTCCTTCACACCAATGACTAACACTGAGTGCTCACCATACTCTATAATCGCATCTAGTTCAACCTCATCGGGTTGACTAATCTTGCTAGGTTCAGCAACAAACTTACGAAGCCAAGAAATGTGAAAGCCATCATGGGCTCGGCCCACCTCCATCAGCAATGCAAGCTAGTAGGCTACCTTCCCAACTCGTTCAACAATCTCGTATGGTCCTATGAAATGGGAACTCAACTTTCCCTTCTTGCCAAACCTCCTCACGCCCTTAACCGACGAAACCCTCAACAATACACGATCACCACCCTGGAACTCGAATCCTCGACGACTGAGATCGGTGTAGTTCTTTTGACGGTCATGCGCTTGTCTTCATACGATCCCAAATCTCTCTCACAACCTCGGTGGTTTACTCAGCCTGAGCGGGTCCCAACACAATCGCCCAAGTCCAATCGTTTCTCCCAACTACCTTGGAAATCCAACAGCACACTTAGTCCGTCAGTTCACTACTCACACTCAACAACTCGTAGGCCATCTTTAACCAATCTGGTTGCTCAACTAATTTTTGTGCAATACGCCTCTCCACTTCCCCAAGTGACACCAGGGTAATACAACCCCTACTAGATGATCTAGCTGCACCTACTCACCGCCCAACAAGTCACGGAGGAAACCTAGATTCTCCTCAATATCGTCTAGATAGAAAGGACGTTAGTGAACTCATTCGTTAACTTACAACATTCCCAATGCTCAAGCTCAGTCATACCAAGGCCACAAAATGGAGACACCCGACCCAAAACATGGGATTCTAGCATGCCTTAAGTTATTTAACTTTCTACTCCAAATCCAATAGGATTGCAACATGATACACAAATTGCCCGATTCAACTTACATGTAGGGTATGGTTTACCTAAAGAGATAGTCACGGCAAATGTCATCCGATTAATGCGAATAACATCTCTATGGAACTCTTAGGGAGACTACTACAATTCTATAGAAGACCACGCAACCCAAAATGTAAGATAGGAACCTCAAAACACACCTGAACAGAGTGTCATCGGATCTGCGAGACAGCAACGACACCAAATTCAACAGCCCAATGACCGGGCAAACGGTACTAAAAAATTGCCCATACCCTACCATTGGAAAGCTAACAGCACAAGGGTTCCAACCATACAAGTCACATCACCAAATTCGAAAGGAGTAACACACAACAATTTCATAATCGGAGCCCTATGTCATAATAGGAATGCAAGAAATCGCAAGAAATCCTAAACCTTTGCCTTATCACGGTTGTGGATAGTCTTTGTAACGTCCCAAAAATTCAAATATTTCGAAACCGTTACTGCCGTATCAAATCATCTAAACTATTGGCCAATTAACTTAGAATCATCGATACAAGGCTAGGTGAAACACACAAAAGCACAAAACCACAAATGAGTTCCATTATCTTGATTAAATCTTACATGCGGAAACGAAAGAAGAGAAGAACAATAATCAACAACGCCAAATCATGCAGTAAACTGAAGTATGAATCAATATCAACATATTCGGGCATTACAACCCTATCTCAGTCCAATCGGCTCACTAACAAAACCAACAGTAATAGTAAGAGTCAGATATGACAACGATCATAACACAATCAGATGAACAAAGTATATGCAGCCTATACTATATCCACTCTCACCCCAAAACCCCTACTGTGCAGCTGCGCCTCCTGGAGGATCTATAAAAAGAAAGCAGAGGGGTCAGTACAACGTACTGAGCAAGAGTATACAAGTGCGAGTAAAAGAAGGGATAATAAAGTAAACAAGTAACGTGAACACATATAAATATAAACAACATCACACCGTCCCATACCGGTGCTTCAACCACATATACATACACGAATGCACGTGATGCATGACCTATCATACAACTATCTAACCTATATGCCATGCAAAACCCAACAATGCTTATGTCGGCTCCTACCTACCCGCCACCCGCTCACGGCCAGGTGGTCCCCATCACACACCATGCTCAAGGCCAGGTGACATCACCATGCTCAAGGCCAGGTGATAAGTAAGTCATGCCATGCACAAGGCCAGACAATAAATATGATATGAAACGCCATGCACAAGGCCAAGCGAAGATGAAATGCAACAGTCACAAATGCCATGCTCAGGGCCAGGCATATACATATAATCACATAAGGCTTGCCACAGCCACATACCAGCGCAAGTCTCATCACGAGTGTCATCATGCATAAACAGTATAGAACTATGCAATGCACATGATATCAATCGAGCCTCATCTCAAGTATCCAATACATCTAGGTTAGCATGCCAATTCTCCCAAGCCTTTAGTCACTAAGGCATCCGCATGAATTCAACAACCTAGATCAAGGTTCTAACAAGTCCCAATTCATTTCATACAAGTTCGTCAAGTGTTTGAGCATAATTCTCTATCTCATGTATAATACATCCCTCACGAATACATGGCTAGGAACAACAAGAAGCGAACAGAAGAAAAAACAACACAGGCTGAACAATCTGCCAGTCGCGCGGTCCTCACCGAACGCACGTCCCCAAGCTCGACCGCGCTGGATGTTGCGCGGTCCTTGGCGCGCGCACACGGAGAGTGCAGTTTGTCTATCGACTCAATCCCAAAACCAAAATCAACAACAACAAACACTGTAAACCCTTGCCTGATGATTTGGGAGTGTTTGCCTACGAATAACAAGCCTCAACACGTTATCGATTCCTCTCGATTCGTCCAACGAATACCCGAATCCCTAATCATCACAAAAGCAACAAATCACAAACCCCAACACGATTTCAAAACCCAAAATCAGATTCAACACGATCCAAGCAACTAACCTCTATGTCTCGGCTGGGTTAGGATCTTATCACAACTCCAAATTGATCAACGAAGAACTAGGGTTTTGAGAGCAATAGGGAGGCTAGGGCGACATCAAGAAATCTATCTCTGCAAGAATGAGACAGCCTAGGGTTAGGAATAAGACTGAAAAGACAGACACGCAATAGGCCGAAGCCCATTGGGCCCACGGACCCTCGCGCGGTCCACGTCGCAGTGCGGGGCCTCCAGCAGGTACGGGACATTACATTCCTCCCCCCTTAGGAACATTTCGTCCCCGAAATGAAAGATCAAGAAATCACGGAAATGAATACCTCAATGCAACACACGCAAATCAAAATCGGGATTCTTGGTCCTCATGGACTCCTCCGTCTCCCAAGTGGCATCCTCCCTACCATGCCTCGACCACAACACCTTAACCATACAAATGATTTTATTTCTCAACACCTTTTCTTTCTTATCCACAATCGCTACCGGATGCTCCTCATATTCCAAGGATTCATCTAACTCAACCTCGTCAGGTGTAATGATTTTGCCCGGATCAGATATGAACTTCCTCAACTGCGAAACGTGGAACACGTCGTGAACTCGCCCTACCTCCATCGGTAATGCCAACTGATATGCCACCTTACCAACTCTCTCCGTTATCTCATAAGGGTCTATGAAGTGAGGACTCAACTTGCCCTTCCTACCAAATCTCCTCACACCTCAGACCGGTGACACCCTCAACAACACGAAATCCCCCGACATCAAACTCGAAGTCCCGTCGACCCATGTCTGCATAGCTTTTCTGTCTATCTTGAGCCTCTTTCAAACGACCTCGTATCATCCTCACTAGTTCCGCTGTCTGTTCCAACAATTTCGGTCCCAGCATGACTCTATCTGACGGATCATCCCAACACAAAGGAGTACGACATCGCCGTCCGTACAACGCCTCAAACGATGCCATTCTGATGCTCGACTGATAACTGTTGTTGTACGCGAATTCCACCAAATCCAACCGATCCTCTCAACTACCCTGGAAGTCCAGCATACATTCCCGAAGCATGTCCTCCAATGTACGATTCGTCCTCTCGGTCTGACCATCGGACTGTGGATGCCAAGCTGTGCTCATACTGATCTGAGTCCCAAAAGCTTTCTGCACCTCCCTCCAAAACTGAGGCAAGAATCGCGAGTCTCGATCTGATACAATCTCCTTCGGTACCCCAAACCTCTTTACCACATGCTGGATATACGCTCGAGTCAGCTGATCCATACTCCAACTCAGTTTCATCGGAATAAACACTGCACACTTTGTCAATCTGTCCATGACCACCCAGATGGTGTCCATACCCTTCCTCGTCCTCGGCAGTCCTGTAATGAAATCCATCGGTATCGACTCCCATTTCCACTTGGGAATGTCCAACGGCTATAATATTCCCATAGGTCGCATATGCTCGACCTTCACCCTCTGGCAAGTCGCACATCTCGACACGAATTCGACCACTTCCCTTTTCATGTTGTTCCACCAATAATTTTGTCGTATATCCTTGTACATCTTGATCACACAAGGATGCATTGAATACCTCGTACTGTGAGTCTCCTCCATCACTCTCTCCTTCAAATCCTTGCGCGCACTCGGTATGCACCAACGGTCTCCACATCGCACAACCCCTCGAGCATCCACTCGGTATCCAGGCGCTCTCCCCAACTGAATCTTCGACCTCAGTGTCGATATCTCCTTGTCCCCAATCTGACTACTAGCAATCTCTTCTAACGGCGAAGGAGCAACCACCATAGAATGCACTGTCTGTCGAATCCCACCATGCGGTACCAAAATGATCTCCATCCTCCTAAACTCCCTCCTCAACTCCACGACCATCACTAATGAACCCACTGTATGATGCTCTTTCCTACTCAACGCATCTGCCACCCTATTCGCCTTGCCCTCAATGTACTGTATATCAGTGTCGTAATCCTGCAACAACTCCAACCATCTCCTTTGACGACCACTCATGTGTTCCTCCGTATACAAACATCTCAGGTTCTTATGATTGGAAAAGATTTTACTCTTGGCACCATACAGATAGTGCCGCCAAATCTTCAGAGCATGAACCACTGCCGCCATCTCCAAGTCATGCGTAGGGTAGTTCACATCGTGTGGTTTAAACTGACGAGAAACAAAGGCGATCACCCTACCATGCTGCATCAATATACAACCCAAAGCTCTGTGCGAAGCATCTGTATAAACCTTGAACTCCCCGGAGTCATCTGGTAAAACTAACACTGGAGCTTTAGTCACTGCCTTCTTCAACTGTTCGAAGGCCCTCTCACACTCCTCACTCCACCGAAACTTGACATCTTTTCTCAACAATCTGGTCATCAGCTGTGCTATCCCCGAGACCCCGTCTATGAAGTGGCGATAGTATCCCACCAATCTCAAGAAACTGCGGATCTCACTCACATTTTTCGGGCTCTGCCACCTCAATACCTCCTCCACCTTCGCTGGATCCATCGAGATCCCAGCACCCGAGACTATGTGTTCCAAGAAAGACACCCTCTCTAACCAAAACTCACACTTCGAGAGTTTAGCATACAGCTTGTGTTCTCTCAGTGTCGTCAATACCGTCCTCAGATGTCCCTCATGCTCATGTCTACTGGGCGAATAAACCAAGATGTCATCAATGAAAACCACAGCACATCTGTTTAACAACTTGGTGCATCAGATCCATGAAGATCACCGGCGCATTCATCAACTCGAATGGCATAACTGTGAACTCGTAGTGACCATACCTCATCCTAAACGCAATCTTAGGACAATCCGCCTCAGCCACTCTAATCTGATGGTACCCAGATCGCAGGTCGATCTTCGAGAACACTCCAGCACCCCTCAACTGGTCGAACAGGTCATCGATACGGGGCAGGGGGTACTTGTTCTTAACGGTGATCTGATTCAGACCCCGATAGTCGATACACATCCTCATACTCCCTTCCTTCTTTTTCACGAATAAAATTGGTGCACCCCAAGGTGAACCACTGGGCTGGATATAGCCCTTCTCTAACAGATCCTGTAACTAAGCATTCAGCTCCTTCAACTCAGTCGGAGCCATACGATAGGGAGCTTTAGAAATCGGTGTAGAGCCAGGCACTATCTCAATAGAAAAGCCAATCTCCTGAGCAGATGGGAGATCAGGAATTTCATCGGGAAATACATCCCCAAACTCAGACACAATAGGGATGTCAGAGACAGCTGAGACCGCTGCTCTCATGTCACGCACCTGACATAGGTAAATAGGATACCCTCTGCGTAGCAGAGATGCCATAGACAATACATAAACAATCTTGATATGAGGTGAAACAGTAATAGTACGGTATGAAACATACATACCATGAGCTTCACGAAAGGATATACGTGGAATCCCACAGTCAAGACGAGCACGATGGTGTGACAGCCAATCCATGCCCAGAATAGCATCGAACTCCGCCAAACTGAACACCACGAGGTCAGCCATAAAATCCCGGCCCTCGATGGTCACCACAGTCTCAGGCAGCAAGGAATCACACTCTCGGATCTCCCCCGAAGGTAACGAAATTGGGATCCTATGCGACACCAGCGGCCCTAACTTGTGCTCGCGCACAGAGTCAGCAGCTACGAACGAGCACGAAGCTCCTGAATCAAAAAGCACAAAGGCTGGATGGATCGCAACCACGATAGATCCCAGGGCATAACCACAAGGAATAAACATCCTATTTCGCATAACAATAAGGACCAAAAGAACGATACTAAAGAGAACGCAAAATTAAAACGTACCCGCTATCACATCATCACGGTGATCTGTCGCAGCCCTCTCTATCATGTTCAGGCAGCCCCCGCGCCTAGCCTGAACCGGTTTAGCTGGATCAGCAGCCACTAATGCCCTCTGCTATCCACCCTGCTGTGTCATCGGGCAAAATCTCCTGATGTGGCCCACGCCCTGGCAACCCCAACAATGAGGAGGACCGTCCCGAACCGGCGCACGAGGCTGTCCCTTGTCGCCGCGGCCTCAGCCTCCACCCCGACCACCAGCCTGGCCTCGGCCTCGGCCTACCTCTCTAAAGCGTCCACCGCCCCTCTAATCCCTGTTCTGACGAGCATCCCTGTCCCTCTTCCTGCGCTGCCAAACTCGTCTCTCATCGGCCTTAGCCCTCTCCAAGAATAGGGCTTGGTCATAAGCAGTCGACAGTGCGGCATGGCCTAGATAGCCATAACTAAAACGAATCTCGGGCTTCAAGCTCTCAATGAATCGGCGTGCCTGATCCTTGTCCGTAGGAACTGTCTCAGGAGCAAATCTCATCAACTTCGTAAATCTCTCGAAGTATGTCGTCACCAACATCTTGTCTGACTAAACCAATCCCAAAAACTGCCGCCTCTTCACACTCAACATCTCCGGTGTGAAGAAGTGAGACTTCAGCGTCTCATGAAACTCTGCCCATCCGAAACCCGGGCAAGCCCTCAATGTCGCCTCACAACCCCTCCACCAATGCAAGGCAGCCCCAACTAGGTACTGTGAACCCACCAATACCTTTCTGTCATCCGGACAATCGATGTTCTAAAAAACTCTATCCATCTGATACACCCAATCCTCGTACACTAAGGGGTCAGATCCCCCAGCAAATGTAGGCGGCCTATGGCGAGTCGCCATATCAACGTAGTCCACCGGGGGTCGAACGGGTTGAACTGGTGGAGCGGCCACACCTACTGCCGGGCCCTGAACTGTCTGCATGCCCTGTAATATTTGAAGAGTTTGAGCCTGCAACACCATCATTTGCTACATGAAGACTGTCAGATCAAGAGCCGGAGCCACTGGAGCTATAGAAGGTACCACTGCCCCACCTACTGGTGGCACTACCTCCTCGTCAACAGGTGGCACCCCACCATCCTCATCCACCATAGGTGGCCTCACTCCCTCGTCTACAGGTGGTACTATCTCGTCCACCTCATCGACAACACTGACACGATCCCCCATAGGCAGAACGGGATTCCTACGAGGTCTACCCCTACCCCTACCCCTACGGCCAGCTACAACAGCGCGACGCGGAGGCATCCTAACCTAAGGCAATGTTAGAAGTCAATTGGTTAGCTCCTACACAGAGTCAACAATTTAATGTATTGCATAAAGAATACAATAATAGACAGTTCTTAACTAAAGATCAGTTAATTAGGTCTACGGTCTGTATACCTGTTCTTAAGAAAAAGGAACAGAACCTGTACCAGGAAAAATAATAACACAGAAATAAACAGGTCCCCCTCAAGACATTGATTCTCCGGAGTTCCTGCAGTTCAAGATCGTAGGGTGCGCAGTAAGATACAGAATTTAAATTCAAGTCCTAAGTCTATATGCATTCCCCACACAACCTCACTCCTATGTCTAAATCAGTTTTATTGCACAAACCGAGCACGTAGGCTCTGATACCACTCTGTAACGTCCCGAAATTTCAAACGTTTCGAAACCTTTACTGCCGTATCAAATCATCTAAGCTATTGGCCAATTAACTTAGAATCATCGATATAAGGCCGGGTGAAACACACAAAAGCACAAAACCACAAATGAGTTCCATTATCTTGATTAAATCTTACATGCGGAAACGAAAGAAGAGAGGAACAATAATCAACAACGCCAAATCATGCAGTAAACTGAAGTATGAATCAATATCAACATATCCGGGCATTACAACCCTATCTCAGTCCAATCGGCTCACTAACAAAACCAACAGTAATAGCAAGAGTCAGATATCACAACAATCATAACACAATCAGAGGAAGAAAGTATATGCAGCCTATACTATATCCACTCTCATTCCAAAACCCCTACTGTGCAGCTGCGCCCTGTAATACCCAGTATTACACGAGATATTTAATTCGGATTAAACCGGATTAATAGATAGAAATCCTTAAATTCAGTAAGAATTTTTCGCGAATTAATTATGACAGATAATTAATTACAGAAAGCGGAAAAGGGATCGGACATAGTCGATGATTCGACAGCATCAGATCGAGTGAACAGAAATTGTGGTAATTTCAATGATTTATTAGAATTTGAAGGTTCTATAAATCAAAACGGATTAAGAATAAAATTTAAGGTTGCGGAGAAATTGAGTATTGAAGGTGCTTAATTAAATTCCCTTAAATTAAGAAATTAATCCGATGTGATAAATAAATTAATTTCAAGCAATGAAATTAATTACGATAAATTTATCACGATTTAAAAGTAATAGCCAATAAATTAATTATATTGGAAGAATATAATTAATTTTATTGGAGGAATATAAATTAATTATATTGGAAGAATATAATTAATTTATTTAAGAGGCTAGAAGTTGTAATGGGGTGAACAAAATCAACACAAGGGAATAAAATAATAAATATTCCAGTAAGGCGACACTTAGAGAAAATGGGGAAATTAAAGGGTTGGCTTAAAAATTAAGGCCTTCGATGTAGCCTTCAACTTGGCCTTCGACTTAAGACTAGGCGTTCGACTTAAGGCCAGGCGTTCGACTCAAAGCCTTCAACCCTGAAGCCTTCGACTCAGCCTTCGACTTAAGGCCAGGCGTTCGACTTAAAGCACAAGCCTTCGACTCAGCCTTCGACTTAAGGCCAGGCCTTCGACTTCAGCATCCAAGCCTTCGACTTAAGGTCCAAATATTCGACTCTGAGGCAGATTTTAATTCTTGGGATCCAGAAATTCAGTGGTGGGATGGTGTCTTATTGTCTAGTTATTTATTTGGGTATAAATACTAGACTTAGGCATTTTCTTCTTCACTTACCCTTATTCAACCTCCAGAATTATTCAGTATTCTTGGTTACTATTCACAGCAGATTTCAAAGTCTAGATCCACCCACTTTTAATCGGTAAAAATCTATTATTCTTGCATATTCTTGTTTCCCTCATCATAGGTAACGTTTTACATGGTTTAGATTTAATATTGGATAATTCTTCCATTAACGAGTTACTGTTCACAGCCTACGAAAATGATGATTTTATTCACTTGTTCTTAATGCTTTATCATTATTGAACTATTTGAAACCTACAAATG
>MAYD01773001.1:0-11636 GCA_001909325.1 Ruellia speciosa
CTGTGGATGAAGACGATGCAACCCAAGACCCCCATTAGCCTTAGGCTGGCATATCGACTCCCAACAAACTAAAGCTGGTTTCCGACCAGTCCCCGCGGCCCCCTAAATGAACTGTCTCGCCACTCTTTCAATCTCGTCACAAATCCCCAATGGCAGAAGAGTGGATTGCATGAAGTAATATGGGATAGCCAGGATCACTGACTGCACTAAAGTGACTCTGCCAGCAGCTGAAAGTTTTGAAGCTTCCCAACCATTAAGTCTTTTCTTCACTTTATCGACCACAAAACGATAGAGGTCCTTGGTTATACGCCCATGAAGTAAAGGCACCCCGAGGTATTTAACTAAATCACCAACGCGAGAAACTCCCAGCCTGCCACTGACCAGCGTAGCTGTTTCTTCCTGGGTGTTCTTTGAGAAAAAAAATTTTGTTTTCATGATACTAACCTTGTGGCCAGAGAAGTGACAGAATGTCTCAAGCACTTCCTTCAGAACATCAGCTTGCGCGGTGCTAGCCTCACAAAAAAGAACAAAGTCGTCCACAAAAAAAAGATGAGAGAGTTTAGGTCCATCTTTTCCAAACACAATTGGCCTCCAGTGCCCTTTCTCCACCTCCTGTTCAATACTCTGACCCAGCCGTTCCATACCAAGCACAAACAGATACGGTGACATAGGGTCTCCTTGTCTGACCTCTATATCCGGCACAAATTCTTCCATCATGTCCCCATTCCAAAGGACTTGCATAGAAACAGAAGTCACGCTCCTCATAATAACACTTCTCAATTTATGAGGAATGTTAAATATCGTAAGAGAAGTGAAGTCTTCTATGTTTGTGACTTCCTCCATTCTTCTTCTTTCCGTTCCTTTTTGTTGCTTCGGTATCTGATTCTAAGTTCGAAGAACATCTGCGCCAGTTCCTTATGGAAGAATTTACAAAAAATAAGTTGAATCAGTAGAGGACTGTAACCACAAGCTTACATAATGGAAGGAAACATCAATCAGAGTGTCATCGAGAAAATCCCATCTAACTCGATCGTACGCCTTCTCTAAATCAACCTTGACAGCCATCCACCCAGTCTTACCTCTTCGAGTTCGCATTAAGTGTAGCGCTTCCTGGGCCATTATCACATTATCAGTAATGTTCCTCCCAGCGATAAAGCTCGTCTGATTCTCAGCCACAAGTTTTGGCATCACCCCCCGGAGACGATTTACCACCGTTTTGGTGATAACTTTATACAGCACCGAGCAAAGACTTATAGGCCGAAATTGGGAAATATCCTCCGGGCACTCCACTTTAGGGAATAAAACCAACAACATTCTATTAAGTTTAGGATCAAACGCTTTCCCATTGAGTGCATCTCGTACCAACTGACAGACATCCTTTCCAACAATACTCCATTTTTCCTGAAAAAATTGAGCATTAAAACCATCAGCTCCGGGTGCCTTAAGCAGGCTCATCCCAAACAGCGCTTTTCGTACCTCATCATCCGTAACATCGCTCTCTAGCACACAGACCTCGTCCTTATTCAGCTTTGGAAATAGTCCCCTGACCGGGTAGCTACCTGGAATCAGCTCACTGTAGGAGTACAATTGCTGAAAAAATGAAATTGCCTCAGCTTTTAGAAGCTCTTCATCGTAACACCATAATACGGCTGTGATAATACCGCATATTGCGATCCCCACTCTCAATCCATTCACACCTCGATTTTTACTTCCACAAAAGTTCTTCCTGATCGAGCACCATCTCAAGTTCCCGAATAAGCTTCACTTCAGTATCCAGTAGCAAAGGGGTAGGCTGCTGGTCCAATGACAATTGGACAATTTCAAGCTCCTGGGTGAGTGCTTTTTTCCGTTGAGCAATGCTGCCATAGACATCCGCATTCCAACGTCGGATGTGGCCAGCAAGGATGGAAAGGGAGTCCATTGTTAACGTACCACCCGACCATTTATCCACCACAAAATCATTGAATTTATCATGGTCTAACCACCCAGAAAAGGAACGAAATGGCCGTGCTTTCCCACGTCTACACCGCCTAATATCCGATAATAACAAAGGACAATGGTCCGACTTCAATCACGGGAGATGCCTAACACTCACCTCAGGGACCTCTCCTCCCACCTCTCATTACTCAGAAGACGGTCCAGCCGTTCGTACACCCCCCCTTGCCATGTAAACTGAGTTCCGGCAAACCCCAAATCTCTCAGATTATGATCCATCATAAAGTCATTAAAGTGTTGACAACCTCTCCCAGTAACCCGTCCACCCCTCTTTTCATGAGAGTGAAGGTAAGCGTTAAAATCCCCTCCCAGGACCCACGGCCAAGTCATAGTCTGTGCAAACTCCTGAAGCTGTGACCACAACTAAAGCCTACCACCAGCTGCAGGACACCCATAAACTGGTGTAAAAAAGAACTCTGAATTAGACGCCTTAACCCCCACCTTCAAATGCACCAGCTGCCAATGATTGATCACAACATCAACCACCACTGTATTATCCCAAAGAATCCAAATACCGCCAGCAAAGCCTCGCGCCTCGACCTGATGGGATTTCAGAAATCCAATCTTCCCAATAACCTTCTCTGCCAACTCGCCACTGATCTGAGGTTCAAGAAGAACAACAATATTAGGCCTATATTCCGTAATATATTCCTTAAGGATTCAAACAAACCGTGGATGCCCACAGCCCTGTGTATTCCAAATAAAGATTTTGCACTCCATAAGAATCAAGGAAATTACCAGCCCGAACGTAGAGATCCACCTAAAGCCCAGTCGCACCGAATACGAACTCCACTGGAAGACTCCCATCATTAAGCTTCTTACTCTCTGGACGGACCGAGTGACCTAGGTCCCGAGCCACAGACTGCATCACTTTCGAAATCGGCACAAGCGTCCCTCTCGCCAGTTTCAGCTTTTTCCCTTTCTCGACTAACCTCGCCGCCGATTGCCTCGCCAGCTTAGCAGACTTTATCTCTGAAACCGACTTACCCACCACCAACCCTTTCCGAGCATTGTTCTTATCTCCCGGTCTCCCTTTCCTGCCTTGGCTATTGGGAAACACCACCGCCAAGTGGCACTCGGCTGGAAGCTTCGAGATCTGGATAGGAATACACTCCAACTGGGGATTACCCAACTCCGTAGCCTTATCAACGCTGTCTGGGCCTCGTTCCAGACAAGGGGAATTAAGATTATGGCTGGGCTCAACGTTTAGCCCGATTTGGTCCACTAGCCCACCATTAGACAGCCTGTCAGCCCTTTCCTCATTACCTTCAAAAAGGGGGTTAAGCCTGTCACCTCCCAGTTCACTCTTACACTACACCGGCCCAATAATGGGCAAACCCAGCCCATGAAGGCTTAATCCCCCATCCTTATCTAAAACTCTATCCAAACCTTCCTCTTGGATTCTATTTCCAGCATTATCCCCCTCATTTCGGCTTCTTTCCATCCCCCGTCCCTGATTTCTCTCCACTTCCAAATCCGTATCCTGGGACAGAATCCAGAATCTCGACCCTCCCCCAGTGGTTACGTGAGGCCCGGGCCTTTTATCAACATTCAGCGGGCCTTTGCGTGGTCGGCGCGTCACCAACATCCAATCCCTATAGGCCTCCGACCCCAGTCGTTGATGAGTCCCCGGTGTTGCAGCTGGAGATCTCGGTAATTCACCTGATTCCTTAGGTAGAGAGGCAGGGCAAGCATCCTTTGCATGTCCATATCGACCACACTCAAAGCAAATAAGCGGTAGGTTTTCATACACCATCCGTTGGAGCCGATTTCGAATCTTGATTCTTGATGTGAGTGGTTTGCTTAGATCAACCACAATAGCCATCCTCGCAAATCTCGCCTTTTCCTTTAACTCTGTGGCTAGATCCAATCTCACAACTTTCCCTATCAACCCCCCTTGCCATCAATAGACTCCGTGTATACCACATGGTTTGTAGCCCGGCAGCCGAATCCATGTAACCACCTTGGACGGATGAGCTTCATCCGTCAAGAATTCCGGTGACCACGATTGGACAGTCAGAGACTGGCCAAAAATTATATATGGTCCACCAACCAGAATACTGTTACATTCGTCAACGGTCGGACACTTAACTTCAAAATACCCATTTTCTAACTCAAGGATTTCCAGCGTCCCGGAAGTCTTCCATAACGCATGTAATCTATTAAACAAAGTATTAGCCAAAATCTTTCTGCCTAACAGCTTCACGATGACGGTTTTCTCCATATTCTTATGCATCAAGGCAATAAGGCGGTCCGACACATCAATCGAGGGAATGTCTCCGTCAGTCATCGTAAGAATGTCCCCATACTGATGTCATCCACCCCATGCTGACCAACTGCGAGTAGTTTGTCCTTGAAGGATACCTTCAACGTCCTGTCCTTCCTTCCATGCAGACTGCCCGCCCTCGAAAGGGGGTTCCAGCTCCGTCAACCCATTCTGGCCAGTGTCAATTTCCATCGCCTCTTAAAATGTTTTTTTAATTTGTTTGAAACTTTAATCAAATACCGTGGTGCAAATGGAAGAAATTCTTCGATTTCTTTAATACACTGCTTATAGAGCTAGCAAGTTTTTTCATGTATCATTATTATTAAAAAATTTCCATGGAAATTTCCATGAGACTTAAAACTTTTTTACAACACTACACCCACTTCACATATATTACATATATATATATATATATATATTAAATTAAAAATATATTCACAACACGTTATCAACATGATAGCAGATCGGGGTTCTGCCAAAGAAAATACTGCGAATTTACGGAGAATATCTAAAGATAATATATTTTACTATTTTCAATTTCATTATGTCTAACATTGTCAAATAGGAATTTATGCCCCTATGTGTATCTGGAATAAATTATATGGCATTGACATGTAAAACCCCAAAACCAAGCCCAACCCAACCCAACCGAGTCCAGCCCAGCCCAGCCCAACAGAAGCTTCTGGCGCCCATGGATGCCACACGGTTGGCATGGCGCGGTCGGCACTAACCGTGCGCCGAAACATCGCCCCGAACAGCAGCTGGCAGCTGTGATTTTTGTCAAAAAGTTCTGGCAGTTTGTCCCTTGAAGGCTCCTATAAATACCCTCCTTCCCCTCCCATTTCATCCATCACCTGCAAATCTTCTCTTCTCCTTAGTATTTGAGAGTGTTGGTGAGTTTTGAGAGTTCTTGGGCGTTATAAACGCAAGGCGTATTGGGAAGTTCGAATCGCATTCGGGCGAAGGGTTGAGGTAGTCTCGGAAGGTTAAGAACGTTCGAGTTCAAGAGACGACGTTAAGAAAAGGGTTTACATTGAGTTTATACTATTTTTATGCATGCCAACATACTGTAATTGTTTCCCGATCGATGCATGCAAACCATGCATGATGCGCACCCTGGACACGCGGTCGACAAGGACCGCGCCAGGAAGAGTGCGTGACCCTGGACCGCGCGGCAGCAACATCTGCTGAATGTTGTTTCGTTCTTTCCACGTTCTCCCTTTATACTCGTTTCTTCATGTCGATCTTAGGATGATGCTTTAAGGATTGTTTCTGGAACTCAGTCATGCATAATATTATTGTCTCTCATGAAGACGTAAGCCGTTGGAAAGGATATAATGCCGAATCGCATTGGTAATTGTTAACGTGAGAATCATGGATATTGTGTTTTAAGGTTAGACTGATTATTATGTACGATGTTGATTGCATTGCCGGTACGTGGCTTTGGCAAGCTAGATTCATATGCATATTTTGCATGAGCACTTGCATTATGGGTGCGGCAGTATAGTTGGTCCATGTACTTACACTGTGCCGGTTTAGGCACTGGAGATTATGCCAGGTAAGGCATGTTTCGCCGAGTAAGGTGGGGATTATAGGTAGGCGCCGGCCTAGGCATTCATTGCATATGCATATAGGTTAGATGTATGCTTGTGGTTGAAGTGCCGGTATGGGACGGCGTGATGGTTTACTTTTATGTTTATTTGATTATTTGACTAACTATCCCTGATTTTCCCCACTCTTGTATTCCCTTGCTCAGTACATTGTACTTACACCTTGCTTTTGTTTATCTTTAGATGCTCCTGGAGACGCAGCAGCATGACGGGGGTTTGGGACTTGAGCGGATTGCATCTAGTATAGGGTGTCTCATGCTTAGCTTTATGTTTTCGAATTTCTCTTTGCAGGGCAGATGCCTGGATGTGTTCCAAAATATTGTTGAACTTGGTCTTATTTAATGAAAGTACTATTTTAAAGTTATTAATTCTTATATAAGTATGTGTACCATCCTTGTATTAGGGAGTTCAGGCTAACTGGCCACCTCTCTGGACAAACTAATATGGCGGTAGCGCACTCGGAAAGGTTCAAAATTTCCGGGGCATTACAGGACACGCGATGTCAAAATGCATCTGGCACCGATGTGCCTTGGAGATATTGTTGTAAAAAACAACAAAAGGTCCAGTCAGGATCAGGCAAAAGCCATGATATTCCTGTGTCATCATATTGATGAATCACTGAAATCCCCACTAAAGTTGTGGAAGATGAAACCCCCCCTAAAGTTGTGGAAGAAATTAAAAGAAAAATACACTCATCTCAAGATGACTGTACTGCCAAAAACGCACAATGAATGGCATAACCCGCGTCTGCAGGATTTTAAATCAGTACATTATTACAATTCTGTCATGTTCAGAATTACACCACAATTGATCATCTGTGAAGAAAAAGTCACTGAAAGTGATATGCTCGAAAAAAAACGTACTCCACATTCCATGCCTCAAATTTGCTTTTATAGCAACAATATCGTGAAAAGGGCTTCGAAAAATATTCTGAATTATGTCTTGTTGCTGGCTGAGCAAAATAATGAATTGCTACTCAAAAATCATGAATCCAGGCCTATATGTACCAGCCCATTCCCTGAAGTGAATGAGGCGCAATCCAATATGGATGCTCGAAACTCAAAATTGAGTAAAGCCGAGGATGATGTTTCCCTCGTTGACAGTGCAACTACGCACAACATTTTGAAAAACAAAAATTATTTTTTCCACTTGAAAATGGGAAAATCCACCTTTTATACAATCGGTGGCATGTCAAAATTAATTGAAGGCTCTGAAAAGGGCACTGTATCCCTCCCTAAAGGAGTGAAAATTGTGCTGCACTATTCTCGAGCAAAGCTCGAAGAAATTTGTTGAGCTTCAACGATATTCGCAAAAATGGATATCATATTGAAACATCAAATGAAGCAAATAATGAGTATCTCCTGATTACTCAAATCATCGCTGGAAAGAAAATTGGAAAGAAAATTTTGTTACAAGGCATGATAAACTTGGGCATCCCGGCAGCATAATGCTGAGGCAAATAATTGAAAATTCATCTTGCCATTTGTTGAAAAATCAGAAAATATTGAAATCAAATTAATTCCCATGTGTTTCTTGTTCTCAGGGATAATTAATTATCAGGCCATCACTAACAAAAGTTGGAAATGAATCCCTAGATTTCTTGGAAAGAATCCATGTCAATATATGACCTGTGGATCCACCTTGTGGGCCATTTAAATATTTTATGGTGCTTATTGATGTTTCATCATGATGATCCCACGTGTGCCTATTATCTACTCGCAATATGACATTTGCCAGGTTACTTGCACAAATTATCAAATTGCGAGCACAATTTCCAGACTATCCAATAAAGAAAATTCATCTGGATAATGCTGGGGAATATTCATTACATGCATTTGATGATTATTGCATATCTATTGGAATTACTGTGTGCACATACAAAATGGGATGGCTGAAGTATTTATTAAGCGATTACAATTAATCGTCAGGCCATTATTAATGAAATTCAAATTCCTCATGTCAGCTTGAGGACATGCTATATTGCACGCAGCAGCACTGGTGAAAATAAGGCCGACAAGTTATCATTGTTATTCCCCTGCACCATTAATTTACGGGAAACAACTCAATATATCTCATTTGCGTATTTTTGGGTGCGCAGTTTATGTCCCTATTGCACCACCTCAACCCACAAAAAATGGGCCCCCAATGAAGATTGGGTATTTATGTCGGGTATGAATCACCATCTATTATCAAATATCTTGAACCGACAATCGGTGATTTACTTACTGCAAGATTTGCAGATTGTCATTTTGACGAATCACACTTCCTGACAATAGGGGGAGAAATGATCAAATGAAAAACAAAATTTCTTGAAAAAGGACGCTAAATTTCCTCCATCCTCGTACAAGGCAATGCGAATTAGAAGTACAAAGAATTGTACATTTACAACAAATTGTAAATCAATTACCTGATGCTTTCAATGAGGCTGCCAAAGTCACTAAATCATATATTCCAGTAGCAAATGTGCTTGCCAAAATAAATGTCCCAGAAGGACAAATGCCGAGTGCTAATGAATCTACTACACGCCTGAAGCGTGGTAGACCTTTGAGTTCCAAGGATAAAAATCCACGAAAGAAAAGAATTGTATACACAAATGATGATAATCATGTGTCTCAGGAAACCACTGAAAAGAATTCAACCCCTGAAAAGGTTGATCATGATAACCTCAATCCTGAGCAAGATGAAGTTATTGAAACTTCATTTAATTATGCTTTCACTGGGAAATACTGGAACCGAAAGGAAATAAAAATCGATAATGTATTCGCATACAATGTGGCAGTCGATATAATGGAAAATGACGAGGATCATGAACTCAAATCGGTTGATGAATGCCGGTGAAGAAATGATTGGCCAGAATGGAAAGATGTGAGTCAGTCTAAATTAGACTCACTGGCTAAAAGAAAGGTCTTTAGACCTATAGTTCAAACACCAAAAGGTGTTAAGCCAATTGGATACAGATGGGTATTTGTGCGAAAAAGAAATGAAAATGACAAAATCGTCAAATATAAAGTAAGGCTTGTAGCCCAATTGGATACAGATGGGAATTGATTTTAAAGAAACATATTCTCCGGTTATGAACGGGATAACATTCAGATATCTCATAAGCCTAGCAGTACATGAAAATCTTGACATGCGTCTAATGGACGTCGTTACTGCCTACCTTTATGGCTCGCTAGATAGCGATATTTATATGAAAATCTCTGAAGGGTTCAAAATGCCTGAAACATTTAAATCAAAGCCAAAGGAATCATATTCCATCAAATTACAAAAATCATTATATGGGCTCATGCAATCTGGACACATGTGGTATAACCGCCTCAGTGAAATATCAAAAAAGGTTATGTAAATGACCCAATTTGTCCATGCGTCTTTATAAAGAAAAATGGTACAAAATTTGTGATCATTGCAGTATATGTTGCCGATCTTAATTTGATCGGAACTCCTGAAGAATTTCAAACTGCTGTTGAATATTTGAAAAAGGATTTTGAGATCAAGGATTTTGGAAAAACCAAATTTTACCTTGCTTTACAAATTGATCACTTGGAAAATGGAATTTTTGTCCATCAAATCAACTATACTCAGGTAAGCATACGGCATGAACCTCATGGGTTTTGGTAATAATGAAGGAAACATGTACTGCTTGTGTGCTTTATCTTTCAGTTACTTGTTTATGCTCTAAATTCTATTCTTTCACTAATGTCATTTTGTTTATCGGCTTGTATTAAATAACCGAGTCCCGAATGTGGGACATTCCTTGTATTTTTCTTTTATTGGCCTATGATAGTTGTAGTATGGTGAGATGCGATTAATTTAAAATGAAGAGGCACTTGGTCCAGAAGTACCATATCTTAGTGGCATCGGCGCATTAATGTATCTTGCCAACAGCACAAGACCTGATATAGCATTTGCTGTAAACTTAATTAGCAAGAGTTAGCTCATCTCCAACTCGACGACATTGGAATGGTATCAAGCACATCTTTCGATATCTTCAAGGAACAATCGATCTCGGGTTATTTTTCTCTAATAACTCTAGACATGAATTGATGGGTATGTCGATGCTGGGTATCGATCGGATCCGCATAAAGCCAAATCTCAAACTGGCTATATATTCACATGCGGAGAAACAACCATCTCCTAGAGATCAATTAAGCAGACGCTACATCTTCAAACCATGCAGAAATATTAGCAATCCATGAAGCTAGTCGAGAATGTGTGTGGCTGAGAACAATGACCCATCATATCTTGAAGAATTCTCGGTTAGCTTCAGAAGGAAAAGTTCCCCCAACTATATCTGTATGAAGATAATACAGCTTGCATAGCCCAGTTACAAGGAGGATACATCAAAGAAGATAGAACGAAACATATCTCTCCAAAAATTCTTCTTTACGCATGATCTACAGAAGAATGGTAAAATCGATGTGCAACAGATTCGATCAAGCGATAATTTGGTGGACTTATTGACCAAGGCATTGCCGACTGCTACATTCGAAAAATTGGTCAAGAAGATTGGAATGCGGCGGTTAAAAGATCTCAAGTGATTTACAAAAGGAGTACAACATTCACAATATCCTATTTTGTACATTATTTGAGATCTTTTAGCCGCCGCATTCCAATCTTCTTTATTAGTTTTTCGAACGTAACAGTCGGCAACGCCTTGGTTAATAAATCCGCCAAATTGTTGCTTGATCGAATCTATTGCACATTAATTTCACCATTATTCTGTAGATTATGAGTAAAGAAGAACTATGGTGAAATATGTTTCGTCATATCTCCTTTGATGTATCCTCCTTGTAACTGGGCTATGCAAGTTGCATTATCTTCATACAATATAGTTGGTGGAACTTTTTCTTCTGAAGCTAACCCACAATTCTTCAGGATATGATGGATCATCAATCTAAACCAAACACATTCTTGACTAGCCTCATGAATTGCTAATATTTCTGCGTGATTTGAAGATGTAGCAGTTAAAGTCTGCTTCATTGATCTCCAAGAGATCGTTGTTCCTTCGCACGTGAATATATAGCCAGTTTGAAATTTGGCTTTATGCGGATCCGATAGATACCCAGCATAAGCATATCCAAGCAATTCATGTCTAGAGTTATTAGAGAAAAATAACCCGATATCGATTGTTCATTGAAGATATCAAAAGATGTGCGTGATACCATTCCAATGTCGTCAAGTTGGAGAAGAGCTGAATCTCGCCAATAAGTTTACAACAAATGCTATATCAGGTCTTGTGTTGTTGGCAAGATACATTAATGCACCAATGACACTCATATATGGTACTTCTGGACCAAGTGCCTCTTCATTTTCTTCTTTAGGTCTAAATGGATCATTTGCTGGATCAAGAGACCTGACGACCATTGGAGTGCTCAGGGGATATGATTTATCCATCAAAAACTGTTTCAGTATTTTTTGAGTATAGTTGGTTTGATGGACAAAAATTCCATCTTCCAAGTGCTCAGTTTGTAAACCAAGACAACATTTGGTTTTTCCAAAATCTTTGATCTCAAATTCCTTTTTCAGATATTCAACAACAGTTTGAACTTCTTCAAGAGTTCCGATCAAATTAAGATCACCAAGATATACTGCAATGATCACAAATTTTGATCCATTTTTCTTTATAAAGACACATGGACAAATTGGGTCATTTACGTAATCTTCTTTAATCAAACTTTTACTGAGACGGTTATACCACATGCATCCAGATTGCTTGAGCCCATATAATGATTTTTGTAATTTGATGGAATATGATTCCTTTAGAT
>MAYD01773199.1:0-10428 GCA_001909325.1 Ruellia speciosa
ATAGTGTGATAGAAGGATAAATTACCTAGAAAAGATGAATATTGCTTACTGGAGCTTGAAGAAGATGAAGATGAAAATGGGGTGTGAAAATTCTAAGTGAGGAACAAGGGGTATTTATAGTAGTAATAAAGTTCAGGTAAATCGAATGGAAAAAGAAATAAAATGAAATGGAATGAGAAAGGAAATAAGCCAGAATTCGGATGAGGGGGAATTACTCGAGAATTACTTGAGTGGCATTTGAGTAATTTCGAATAATTTGGAAAATGAGGTAAAAATCTGAATTGAATGAGGATGGAGTATCAAATAGATTCGATATTCCTCGATGAATTATATATAACTCGATATTACTCGAATTTTGTTCGAGTATCACGAGTGAATCGAGTAGTCTCCCTGGGTCCCACCACCTGAATTCGAATGCTCCTTAATTGATCCGATTGTTCGAGTATGTTCGAGTGACTCGAGTAATCCAATTTGCTCGAGTTGTCAAGTTACTAAATACAGCCCACCAGACTTCTCTCTCTTTTTTTGTCTGGAAATTTTTCATAGTGGCTATATTTTGATTTTTCCAATCCATTTGTATATCGATAAGGGTCTTAAAAGTCTATTGGTCACATGCGCACTTTTTATTTACTAAGTGTCGCCCCCAAATTCGTGATTAATTAATTCGGTTAAATTTAATTAATTATTCCTTAACCTTGATTAGTAATACGGGGTATTACATTACTAATTTATCTGCAATGTGGTTTTCTCCTTTAAAAGTTCTCTTTAAGTTAAAGGTAATTTATTTCCTACTAGCTCTTCCTTCCGTATTGATGGGATTGTTGATCTGTGTGATCTTTTTTATTGCTTGATTATGTGTTATTGTCAACATGTGCATAATCAACCCAAGCATGAACCGGTGTTACTTGTAAAGCACTAAGCCGACTGATTTCGGTCGAGAGATTTATAATATCCTCGTACCGGATTGGGCATGGCAAATAATCAGAAGAACAATACGGCTAATGAAATACTTAATGCATCGCATTAAAATATATAATTACGTAAACCAGAATAAAGAGTGGAAGTCCCTTCCATTTAGCTTTTAGGGCGTATCCCCACTAGCTTAAACCACTGGGGAATTCAGTTCCCAAGTTTTCATGTCTTACTCATTGGAGTCGCTCCACTCAAATGAGGTTTTCCAGTAATTTGAGGATTGAGGAGGAAAAGGTGTCGATCATGTAGGGAGTATACTACATGCTTTGCATCCCGCACTTTTTCTACTTCTGAGATGTGAAATAATGGATTCCCGTGTCAATGACATGATTGGATCACGTACCATAGTTCCTTCTCAGAATTAATTAAGATTGCCTCTGAACTGTTGCGTTGTTTGGGTGATTCCAACCATGCAGAACTTGGGTTCATCTTGATTGGATTATTTCTTTGAGGAGCAATCAGGTAACCAAGTGGGGTTCCTGACTATCCAGTCCACTCTTTCGATTGCTAAGTTCCCAGATCTATGGAGTACGCTAAGTGGGGGCTACCAGATTGTGACACAGGTGTCATGGGTAGTATCCTGAGATGTACCGCAGGTTGAGTCGAGGGCTTAGTGATTAACCATGCATGCAATCATGGCTGGCAGTTTCGTGCATGACACGCATGGCACCCTTTGAGCTTGTGTACGTGGATCCGGCAGGGGGTTCAGGGTGTTTCTTGTTGCATAAGTTTTAATGCATGACTTTAAGCTGCTATTGCTTACTCTGTTTTAACCTGTGCATCTACATGACATTCTTTAAACTCGTGCATATTGCATCGCTTTTAAGATCAACCAGTTGGACAATACGTATGGAGGTGTTGTCAACCTGGACAGCTTTTTAATGTTGTTTCTTGTTTAACCTGTTGGTGTGTGTTTCGTACTTAGTCTCGTGACTAATGATGTTGCTTCATGCATCACAGGTGGATGTGACGGGCGGGAGGATGCACCTCCGACTCAGTGATAGGGAAAATCGAGTTACTACTCGATGGGGTTCTTTTGGAGAGGCTGAGAGAACCTTTTATTATTTTACACGTTCTAACCTCGTATTTGGTTGCAGGGTTTTAACTTTTATTTCCCTTAAGACCTCATGTAATTTATTCGTATTTGGCTTGTATTAAGTGGCCGAGTCCTGGTGGGGGACAAGACTTGACACTATGGGTTGTAATACCTTTTTATTTAATTATGAATTCTCCATTATGTGCTATATTCCAGGTATGATGGCGGTGATCAGAGGGGACGTTGCTTCCTGAAATCCCTCGACTCTAATAGGATGAGATGATTACGTTAGCTTGAGCACCGAGCTTACGTTGGGATTAGGGTTAGATCTTAGGGTAAGTTATGTGTGGCGGTAATATGTTCTGATTACGGAAATCAGGGCATTACATATTAATCAGTTACTGCCTCCCTAGATCCGTGTAAATCCTAATTAATTATCAGCCATAAATCTATACCGCGAAGAATTTAAGTGAGGAAATCAGTCACCGCGGTAACAGGGTGCCGCGGTCAGCACCAGAATTCTCAATTTTCCGCAGTCCGTGGGCTGCGGTTTGCACAAATGCCGCGGTGTGGGCGAGACATTTCCCATGGTCGAACCGCGATTTTTGAGGGACTCCAGCGGTATTAATATCGCGGGAAATTTAATTATTTTTTTAGGCAAATAGGGATTTGGGGTGTTACACATGTTCTTCCAACTGACTTGGCGATCTAACCTCTAGCTAAGTTCGATTTCATTCTAGGTATGGACTAGTTAACCCCGCGCCATGCTCAGCTAGATTGCGGTATTCCGCGTATTTTGTTTCGAGATCAAGGAACATATCTCTTTCCATCCTTTACTTAGACAGTCTGATATTCAAGTGGTATTTGCTATTTCTTTTGCATCTCTAGTTAGGAAAAAGATATCCTATCTACCTGTGTGGTGTATGACGTGAGGAAGGGAGATTCTGGTGTTGATGTTATTCTTGTAGTTTCTGACTTCTCTAATGTTCATCCTGATGAGATTCTTGAGCTTCCATCACTGCGTGAGGTCAATTACACGATTGATTTGCTACCTAGTGCCCAGCCGGTATCAAAGGTGCCTTATCATATGGCTCTTGAGGAGTTGAAGGAATTACATACGTAGTAGCAGGAGTTGTTGGAGAAAGGCTATATCTAGCCAATTACCTCACCTTGGGGTGCTCCAGTTTGATTTTTTTGAGAGAAAGATGGGAGTTCGCGTTTGTGTATAGGTTATCGGGAATTGAATCGGTTGACTGTGAAGAATAAGTATCTTTCCCCATATCGAGGATTTATTTGATAATTGAGGGGAGCGACTATTTTTTCTAAGATTGATTTACGTTCGTGTTCTTATCAAATCTGCATTGCCGAGGCAGATCGACCTAGCTATTATTGCTTTCGTTACCCGTTACGGGCACTTCTAGTTCATGGTGATGCCTTTTGGCCTCACCAATGCTCTTGTAGTATTTATGGATCTGATTCACTGGGTATTTCGCCCACTTCTAGATCGTTGTGTTGTTTATATTGTTGACATCCTGGTATGTTTTCCAGATCCACAAACTCATGAGGATCATCTGCATTCGGTATTGATTATCTTGAGGGAGCATAAGTTGTATGCTAAGCTCTTGAAATGTATTTTTGGTTAGATCGAATCTCTTTTCTAGGACACATCATTTCTGTCAAGGGAGTAGTAGTAGATCCTACGAAGGTAGATGTAGTCGTGAGTTGGTAAGCATCGAAAAATGTCTTTGAGATTCGTAGCATCATGAGATTAGTGGGGTATTACCGTCAGTTATTGAGGATTTCTCTAGTATCACCCGACCTATGACTCGGCTACTTAGGAAGGAGATACAGTTTCTTTGGTCCGCAACGTGTGAGGTATCCTTCTAAGAGCTGAAGAAGAGATCGACATATGCACATATACTTATGTTGCCAGATGATTCAGGTGAGTTCGATGTTCATACGAATGCGTCATAACATAAACTATGATGTGTTTCGATGTAGAAGGGGCACACTATTGCATTTGCATCCAAACCGCTGAAACCGCACAAGCAGAAGTATTCGGTACATGATTTAGAGATGGTTGTTGTGATTCATGCCCTTGAGATTTGGAGGCATTATTTGTATGGTTCGGTGTGTCGTATATTCACATCATAAGAATTTGAAGTATATTTTCACTCATCAGGAGCTGAATAGGAAGTAGAACAATGGTTAGAGTTGGTAGCGGACTCTGATCTAGACATTCAGTATCATGAGGGGAAGGCAAACGTAGGGGCAGGTGCATTGAGTAGGAAAAAGGGGCCGAGAGTGTGGACTTTAACACTGATGTGAGAGACTTGGATAAAGTTGTAGCAGTTGGAGATAGAGTTAGTTCATATGGGTACAATGCAACAACATCCGAGTGTGTGATAGAAGGACCTTCCCTGATTGAGGAGATTGCCACTTACCAGCGATAGGATCCTAGGATCATGAATCTGAGGGAGAGGATTAGACTAGGTCAGACTCGAACCTTAAGAGTTGACGATGTGAGGATTGTACAACTGCGAGATCGATATTGTGTGCCGATAAATAGACTTGAGTTGAGGGCCTGTCTTTTGGAGGATTCCCATTGTACCCCATATTTAATCCATCTAGGGACAATGAAGATGTACCGAGATCTGAGACATACTTTTTGGTGGCGGGGTATGAAAAGGGAGGTAGCCGACTTTGTAGCTCAATGTGCGACATGTCAGAGGGTGAAGGCCGAGCATATGCAACTGATAGGGTTATTGCAACCATTAGAGACGCCAGAGTGGAAATGGGAGTCAGTGGCGACAGATTTCGTGCCACGTACATGATAAGGTTGTGATACTATCTGGGTAGTAGTCAATCGACTGACGAAGAGTGTTGTTTACATAACGATGCGTTTGACTTGGTCGATGAAGCAGCTGACTCAAGCTTACATTCGACATGTGGTGACGAGATTTGGGATATCAAGGGATATGGTGTCAGATCAAGATTTGAGATTTTTATCTTGATTTTTTAAGGAGGTTCAGGAGCATTCAGGACACACATTAGCATGAGCACAGCTTGGCATCTAATGTTAGACAGACAGACCAAGCGGATGATACAGACATTAAAGGATATGCTCTGTGCTTGCATCTTAGATTTTCAAGGTTTGTGGGAGGATCACCTACTGTTGATAGAGTTCTCCCACAATAATAGTTACCACACAAGTATTCAGATGGCACCATTGAGGCATTATTTGGGCGTATATGTCGGACTTCTTTGTGTTGGGATGACTTCTCAGAGAAAGTAGTGGATGGACAAATTTTGATCGAGGATTCGGTAAGATAGATCAGGTTGATTTGGGATCGAATGAAGGAAGCTCAAGACTGATAGAAAAGTTATGCAGATTTATATCGGTGTTATTAGAAGTATAAGTTAGGCGATCTAGTGTTGCTTCGAGTTTCACCAGTTTGTGGGTGAAATGCTTTGGCATCCGAGGGAGGTTGAGTTCACAATGTATGGACATTACGAGATTACCCAACGACTAGGGAAGGTCGCATACCATTTAGCACTACCAGTCTAAGAGGTGTCCACGATGTATTCCATGTGTCTCAGTTGCATCGCTTCATTTTCGATCCTGCTCGACTTGTTACCCCAAATCATGTAGAACTTCAGCCAAACCTTGAGTACGAGGAGCTGCCTATTCGTGTCCAAGATACCCTGCACCATCGCTGAGTGCCAATGGTGAAAGTATTATGGTTTCAACACGGACAAGAAGAAACCACTTGGGAGACAGAGGATGTGATGCGCTCTAGATATCCTGACTTTGATCTTACTCCTACGTCTTGAGGTATTCCAACTTTCACTGTCTTATTCCATATTTTGAGGATGAAATATCTTAAGGGGGAGGATGTAATGTCAAAAAAATATTTAACTTGAATTTGACTCGATTTACTTTGATCTAGGGGTACGTGGGAAATTTTTATAGCCACCAAGAGAATTTGGATGAGGCTTGTTGGGCCAAAATTGAAGAAAAGAGGTAGAATGTCATTCTTGGCCGAAATCAGCTAGTTGGGCTGCTTGGCCCAATTACCCACAGTTTTGGGTCCGCGGTTACCTATTCCGCGATTGAATACTATGGGTTCGACCTGACCTATTTTTTAATTAGAGAATGTTAGATTATGACTTTCTCACCACCTTTCTTCATTTGCAACATGTGATTCTCAGTTGTGGCCAGAAATCCTCCCCGCACTTGACTAAACAAGTAGCTCCTTTGAAGAAAAAAGGAGGTGAAGCTCTTGGTTAAGGCTGATTTTTCTATAGGAAGGAGGATTTGGATCAAGCTTCTTTCAAGTAAATTGTAGTATGTACTTAGTACTATAAGGTCCTCGATTTAGATTCTTTGTTTGAAGTCTCCGTCATAGAGTTATGTGATGTTATGTTGAGGTTTTATCGTAAGTTATTTTCTTCTCTATATGTATTTTCTAGATATGCCTTTGGACTCTGATTTGATGTAGAATTCCATCTTGTAGAAAGTTTAGAAGTAGACTGCTTTGATCCTGCGCTTTAGTGTTTTCAACAAGTTCTTCAACCTTTTCAACAACCATCGATTACAGGCAAGAGGTGTTTACATTTTTGGAATCCTTATTTGGTATTGTTTAAATTTGGAGGATATTGTTGAAAATCTCCCTACTTTGGTATCCGCGACCGTGGATGAATACAGCGTGAAACTGTGTGTTTGCCGACTTGGGTAAGCCGCAGAATGCACGTTGTAGTCTGGGAATACCGCGATTGATGGTTGATATTTGGCTATTAGCTGTTGACTTGTTGACTTTGCACTTTATTATCTTTTGATGATATTTCCTTCGGAATTAACAATGATTTATGAAAAGGCCCTGTTTGGGCAATGGATACTCTTGGTTATCTAACTATGTTTGATCATATGTAATGAAATTACAGGTGTGAATTATTTCTAGTTGCCGCCCCATTTGGGCGAGGTCTTGTGTGATGGGTTATTGTGATATAGGAGACGATGGTTTATCGATTGACTGAGTATGTGATTTTTTACTCGAAGCAAAACTCCTAGGGTGAATTACTAATTATTCAAGTCCTTTTTAAATTTGTTACTAGCAAATTGACGACTTTACTGTTTGACCCACTAATCTTGCTAACACACAAATTTTTGTATAAAATCCCTAAGGTGGTTATGCTGACTTCCTTGCGTATGTGATCCGACACGTGTGGTAAACACGTGGTTCCTGTGTGTGACCAATATGGATTTCTCGATATGTCTGGGAAGGGCTTGAGGCTTGCCTAATTAACGATGGCTAGATAGGATGATGGGTGCTAAACATATTATGTATTGTAATTAGGCTAGATAGGTGGATGTTAGATACATGGATCATAAGCATTTCATTTATTATTATGCATCTATACCATTAACTGAACACGGGATATGGGACCTGTGAGTTGGTTAATAGTGTTTCTGTTATTTGAGTTTTGATTACTTTCATGTTGGGATCCCTTACTCAGTCTTTGGGACCTTTGGCATTCTAACTTACATGGAGAAAATGACCAAGAATTGACCTGCATCTAAATCAATAAATCAGCATCACCGTGTTAAGCATAAGCAGCTAGTTCAAAGAGGCCATCGAAGCAAACCATTGTGCTCGTAGGATACCAATTCAAGTCGCCACGACAATAATTTTTTACTTGAGAGCTGAAAGAGCGGGAAAGCAATTGAAAATTCAAACTCTTATCCGGTTTTTTGAGTTTTCTATAAATATCATTTCATAAGTTCTACTTCCTCCCTTTCAAATTTATTTGTCACTGGAATGGGTGGGGATGGGTGTGAAACCCATTTCAATGACAAATAAACTAAGACGAAGAAAGTATGTCTTATTAAGGGAGGCTCTCTCCACATCCAAACTCATATTTTCACTAAAATTCTATACTTTAAATTCACTGCACTTACTTTTTGTTGCATTCACTTTTATCAACCTTCAAGTTTTTACACTGGTTTCAACCTATCAAACGACACACAATTGACCAGACTTTGTTGCACAGTTGCTTGCAACTTCCGGAATCCCCAATCCATTAATTCAACACGATCTTGACTAAAAGCCAATTCTCAGCTTCACATACAAAAATATGCACATATATAGAGACGTAAACAAACTTGCGCTTGAGTATAATTACCTTTAACATAACACTTATCCTTTTAACTAAGTGAACCTCCCGTCAACTTTTATCTACTTAAATTACAATAAACTCTTAGTTTTGAAAAGTTCCAATCTCCCCCTTTATAAACAATAAAAATAAAAATAGACTAAAAACATAATATGTATCATTTCCCGACACATCAAGAGTATAATAACAAGCAGCAACACCAATCCCATCCAAATAGAATTCATAAATAAGCAGCAAATGCTAGACATTTACCTGGAGGCAGGATAGGTGAAAAGCTTGGTAGATACAATGCAACCAAGATTCTGAATGCACTTGATCAACAATTCAACATGATATCAAACATTAGCCAAAAATAATCAAACCTTACCAGGGGGTCAGCGGGCGGGGGTTCACAGGTTGACGGGTTGAGTAAGGGCCCTGTGTCTTGGCCAAAGATTAGGGTTCACTATATAGTACTAGTTGGGCCGTGTGTCTTGGCCTAACAGGATTAGGGTTAGGGTTCACTATCTATATATATCCTGTAATTGTTTGAGTTGAGCATTGTACCAAAACAGAACAAGATATAGTGGAAACTTTTTTACATGACGTAGCCCTAGTTTTAGGGTGAATCTTAAAATTGCGTGTCATTCTATTCTTATTTGTCATTTGATTGCCATTAATTGTGGATAAATTCTCTAATGGTACCACAACCTAGTGGGCGATGCTAGCCGAAAAGAATAAGCTGTCATGTGGTCCCCACAACATCTAATCCCCACTGTCCATGCTTGCCCAGCGCCCTATTCCCAGTTGAGTTTCCATGGAATATGTTGTACAAAATACAACACAGTCTGAATGTTTAACTGCATCCACTGCTCGAGATACATTTCTCATGGCTCAGATGCAACAATAAACAATGATGCCCACCTGAAACTTGAAAAAGGAAGTCAAACCAATGATGAAACTTCAATGCTGCAGACAGACTAGCCAAAACATGAATGATGAAACGAGTAAACAAGTAAAACATCAAATTAAGCAGTTGTAATCGACAGCAACATCAGTTGAACGAGGTTAGTACTTAGTATTGAGAACAGAGAAACCCAACACCTTTCAAGTAAATCATGAGTATGTAATGGAAGACAAACCGCAAGAAAAAGCACCACAAACAAATCATGTTAAGGGCTCGTAATTGTGTCTAGTTATCCATTACTAAACAGTTCCATGCAACATGCTACACTGATGACCCACAAAACAAAATAAGGAGAAAAGGTATGCAAACAAGTGGCAGGTCTTCAATGCTTTCTGCCATCCCTCTTGCTCCTGCCCTTTCTCTGGCTGCTCTTATCCTCGGGATCAGAGGATTCAGATGAAGAGCTGTACCTCCTAATCTTGCCCTTCCTCCTACTGCTCTTATCTTCAGAATCAGAGCCTGAATCTGAGGATGATTCTGAAGATTCCGACGAGGTGCTGTACCTTTTATGTCTTGTCTTCCTCTGTCTCTTATTCTTGTTCTTCCTCTTTCTCCTGCGCTTCTCCTCGGAGTCAGTTGATGAACTTTGACTTGACTTGCTCTCCCCAGATGAAGCATCCGACCCGGTGACAGAGGATGCACTACTGTCAGATTCAGAAACTGAAGCCTCGCTGTCATGATCAGACCGACAGTTAGCTTTAGCTTTATGCTTCCTCTTACTCTTCTTGGGGAGTTCTTCACTTATTTCCTCCACCGGGACATCTGGCTTGTCCAAATCATACGAAATAGAGCACTTCATTCTGAGTTGTGGATTTTTCAATTGCTGGGTACGGGACGGCCTGGAGATATAAACCCTCTCATTCTTGCACTCGTAAGTCCAGTGCCCTGTTTGGAAGCACTTCTGGCATTGTGAAGCGACATTAGGAGTCGAAGTGGTGGTCTTTGAATCTTTCCTTTCACCCAGTCTCACTTGTTTCTCAGTGCTCATCAAATACATTTGCCTTTTGGCTTCTTTCCTCTCTTGCCATCTACTTGGTCCCTCTTCCTTCTGACCATAGGCATTCACATTCCGAGCAGCCGCAGCAGCTGCTCGCTCAGCCTGGGCACGGCTCAGACCCTTTGCAGCTGATAAAGCAGCTGCCTTGATTCTTTCCGCAGCAGCACCATTGTCTTTGTTGTTCGACATACTTAATATGAGATGTAAATTTCAGTAGCAATTCCAACAGCAAGAACCAATTCAATTACTTTCTCAAACCTCAAAGATAAACGGATTCATTAATTTAATTAAACCCATACAAGA
>MAYD01773215.1:0-14001 GCA_001909325.1 Ruellia speciosa
CACTTCACATTATTCGAATATCACCCCACATTTCTCGAGCATCACCTTGTTTTGTGCATGGGGATTCGAATATCACTCCATTGAATTGATATTGGATTGATTTAATTATCCTTAAGGCCCATGCATTCGAATATTAAGGCCTCTGAATGACAATGGATTTTATTTGCTTATTGGATACAAGTATAAATAATGACATTGGGCTTGGGCAGAACACTTTTATTTCATTCTCAAAAATTACTAAGTGTTCTTCATCCCATTAACCTCCCAAACCGTGTACCATCCTTCTACTTTGCATCAAGAAATTGTTGAAGGATTTACGATCCGATCGCGTATTATTACTCTACACGGAAAGGTGAGTTTAATGAACCGATTTGTTTCTTCATCCCTCGAAACCTCCAACTGCTAAGTACAGCCCCATGAAAATGTGATTTTGGACATCACTTATGGATGATCTTATTGTTGGAACCTAAAGCTACGAAAGTTGGGAAATCACCCCGGTCATGTTTATCTTCAAAAATGATGTTTGAGACTTAAAGAAATTTGGATGAGTCTTGATGTTCATAAGATCTTCAAAATGTTCTTGAAATAAGATGTTTTGATCCATGAAACGAGGATGGAAGAGTTGATGTTCATAAATGACCATATTATGAAATTGGCATCACATGCAATATATTAAGCCTGTCGTATGGCTAGTGGCACTTACAAGTGATAACCCAATGACGATTAATTACGTACTATTGCATCCCTAAAAGATGTAAAAACGTAAAGTGAAAGACTGAGTGGACTAAGCTTTCGGGTTGATCGCCTTAAGCTTTGGACAATTTAGTAAGTCCCTTATGATGTTCTCTTCTACTCATTGGGGGTAGCTCACCTTACATGAGGTTTGCCGGTGATTTAAGAGCAGCGTGAGAGTGTGAACTCATGAACTAAGTTCCCTCTTATACCTGTTGATGCTACCTCAGTCCGGACATTTAGATTGGGTGATTCCGTCTGTCCCGAACTATCGCATGCAAATGCATGATTATTCCACTCATGACACATTTGATATTCCCGCACTTGTAGAGCACGCTATGTGGGGGCTGTCCGCATTGTACGCGTTGATGGTGTCCTGAGCCGTACCACAAGTGGTTCGTGTGGAGGCAAATGTTAACTATGCGTATAAATTGGCTAGCAGTTCCAATAATAAATACGTATAGCACCTAAATCTCAGCCATGTTTAGGAGACTCGGTGTTGCTTGTCGCATGATTTCAGAACCATGAATTTAAGCTGCTCATTGCTTACTCGTTTTGAAGTTATGTATTGCATCACATGATTTATGAACTTATGCCTGTTGCATAATTTTAACTTGACTCTTGGCCAATATTTATGGATATATTGCCCACGATGTCTCATGATTGTGTGGATTGCTTACTCGCATTGTATGTCTTTCCATACTTAGTCTCGCAACTAATGATGCTACTTAATGCATCTCAGGTCGATGTGATGGTCGTGAGGATGCACCTCCGACTCAGTGATGTTAGGGGATCAGGTTATCACCTGACGGGGTTAGTGAGGACGAGTGAACCCTTTTGTTATGCCTCGCCCGAACCTTTTTGGTTGCAGGTGTTGATACACCGTGAAGACCTTTATTTTGATTTTGAACTCATGTAAATATTCATCGGCTTGTACTAAATTGCCGAGTCCCGGTGTGGGACAAGTACTTTGACACTTCCGTCTGTAATAACTTTATTTTATTTATTGCACTATGTGCTTCCAGTTTTATTTAAGCATGAGCTATGATCGTACGGGACCTTGCTTCCGGAAAGTCCAGTATTACCTGATAGAATGAGATCATGATTAGCCTTTAACCGAGCTTATTGTGGGGTTTAGGGTTAGATTCCATAATAAGTTAGGTGTGGCGGTGACGTGTTCAGTTTATGGAAATTGGGGAGTTACTCCAAAGGGCATAACTGTAAATTGAAAATGACCGTACCGTGTACGGAAAGCAGTCACTGGATGATCTGTCTCGGCGATACGGATCTGATGATACCCTGAACGCAAATCAATCTTTGAGAACACAGTGGCACCTCTCAACTGATCAAACAAGTCCTCAATCCTCGGTAGCAGATACTTGTTCTTAACTGTCAGCTGGTTCAACCCTCGGTAATCAATACACAGTCTTAAACTCCCATCGTTCTTCCGAACAAACAAAACTGGAGCACCCCAAGGTGAAGTACTCAGCTCAATGTAACCCTTCTCTAGCAGATCCTGTAACTGAACATGTAACTCTCGTAACTTAGCAGGCGCCATACGGTAGGGAACCTTCGACACTGGCTGCGCACCCGGTACCAACTCAAGGGTAAAATCAATCTCACGGGAAGGTGGTAAACCCGGAATCTCATCAGGAAAAACATCGGGGAAATCAAAAACTACAGGAATCCTATCGACACTAGGATCACTCTTACTTACCCCAGACACCTCACAAAAAAACACAGAATGACCCTTCCTAATCAATGCTGCAAAGGAAGTGACTGATACAATCTGTACATCACGTCAACTAGGAACGGGACGAAAAGAGACATACATACCTCTATCGCGGAAAGAAACTCGGGGAATGCCGCAGTCAATATGAGCCTGATGTTGGCCTAACCAGTCCATTTCCAAAATCACATCAAACTCGATCAATGATATGACCACCAGATCAGCAGAAAAGGTATAATCTCCAACCACTAATGGTACCTCTTGTAAAACCCATTTACTCTCAATAGTACCTCCCGAGGGTAGGGTTACAATTAACTTACAAGGGTCTACAGGTCTCAACCGATGACTCATGAAAAATTGCTCCGAAATGAAAGAGAGTGACGCTACCGTGTCAAACAGTGCGAAAGCGGGAAAATATGCTACAGTGATCATACCTGTCACCACGTCGGGGTGTTGATCCGCCTCCTCTGCCCTCACTACATTCAGTCGTACTTCCCGTATGGTCCGTCCCCTCGATGCTGATGGTCCCTGAGAACTCTCCCCATGACTCAATCCCCTAACCTGTCCTCTCTGTTGTGCCCTATCATGAAGAAACTAAGGGCACTCGGGCCGTCTGTGGCCATACTCCTGACAATAATAACACTACCATCCGCTAGCCAGTCCCGTGATGTCTCTATCCCCCATCGTTGAAGATCCCATACTAGATCCGGCAACCAAAGCCGGGCAGTCCGGTTTATGATGACCCTATCCACGACACTGATAGCACTGTATCCCACGTTGGTCACTATCCCCACTGCCTAAACTCTGTCACTGAACGGGAATCCCACCGGATCGATCTCCTCCACAGCCCACATCTCGATGTCGCTGTCCTGCAAACCGGCGACTATCTCCCGTCTCTGTCCTCGACTCTCTCCACTCCTCCTCCGCACAAAGTACGCCTATCGATCTCTCTCAGTCTGCTCGGTAAACAAAGACCTCTCTTAAGCCGCTCGCAGTGTCGTACTTCCCGACTCCAGTCGAATAGTAGGATGTAAACCTTCCTCAAATTTCCTCACTTTAGCCCTATCGTCTGGAACTAAGTCCATCTCGTGTCTCATTAGATTTATAAAACGATGGTAAAACGCAGTGACGCTCATCTGATCACCCTGGACAAAAGTACGAAACTCCTCGCGCTTAGCAGCACAGAATCGGGCGGGGTAGAAATGATCTCCCATCTGTTCAATAAACCTATCCCAGTCATCCTCCAATTGTCCGGTCGGGTCCGCTCTCTGTGTACGCCACCACTGCATCGCTCGGCCGGCTAGATATCTCGAACTAACTCGAACCCACTGTTCCGGGGGACACCCGATATCCTCGAGAATATCTCTCATACAGTAGGCCCAATCATCTAACACGGTTAGTTCAGTCTGCCCTGAATATGTCCGAGGCTAATGTCGAGTCGCTCGATCCACATAGGCAACTGGCACATCTGTAGGAGCATGGTGTCGTAACAGACCCTGGATAACATCCCATGGATCTATGCCTGCCGTATCTCGGCCCTTCTCGGAGGTCTCTGTCAAGCTAGCATCTCTCCCTGCTCCTCACAACTCGCTTCATCATCGGTCACCGTCGGGGAATCGGGTATCTATGAGGTCCTCCACGAATCCTACCTCTAGGAACGTTCCTGGGTGGCATCTCTATTAAAATATAATGCACAGTTAAAGGTTAGTCAGTACCAATCAGTGGTTAGCACAATTATCACCAATAATATCAATATCATAATCAATGCAAAAATTAAACGTGTATGCACCCAACACCACACACCTCACTCCTGAGTCTTACCAAATTTTAATTATTCGGCCCCGAAGGGCTCTGATACCATCTTTAGTGCCCCCACATATCACAGTGGTTGCGTCACGCCGTATTGACTAACCTAGACTCGTGGCCAAATAATCTAGGCTCGCCAATACTATGTGGTGTAATAAAATCACATTGCCACGTAAACACATAAGGTTCTAAATTCTGATATTAGTGTTTTCGATTAGGGAAAACGTTAAAACACATAAGTACATATTCAGCATCACTTAGATAGTTACACACCAGCAGGACATGAAAATAAATCCAACGCAAGTCCACTGTCTACTAACGGAAATAAAACTAAGATCCGAAACACATAGTCATGTTACACGCCAACCAAACATATGCATAGCCCTATCCACTGTCCCCTCAGTCCAGCCCGAATCTACTCTTGTGGTTCACGCGTACTTGAAATAAACAACACACGGGGTTCAGCTATTGCTGAGCAAGGGATCCCCCGCATACAGCGAGAATCCAAAATACAATAAAACAATAAACAGTACAAGAAAGCGACACCGTTAACCAATTCACCCGTCCCATACCAGGCGTTCGGTTAACAATTGTAAATAATGAAGTACAATGCATGTGATGCGTGAGCCCTAACGTCCACCTATCTAGCCTAGATGCAACAAAGAATATGTCTAACCGAGCGACTACCAGGAGGCGTACATTATCAGTCTTCCCTCGAGGCTTTTCCCGTAGACCGGGGTAACCAAAGGTACATTATTAGCCTTTCCTCGAGGCTCTTCCCGTATACCGGGGTAATCCAAGGGTACGTTATTAGCCTTCCCTCGAGGCTCACATCACATGCGCACAGAAGATCAGTAATCATACCACGCATACCGAGAAAACCACCCTGGGATTTACAAAGCACACGTAAGTAACTCAGCATTATAAAGCACACACGCACACCAAATCATTCCCAGAGGTTTAATCATCTTATAATACCAAAATCATACAGTCACCCAAACTCAGCCATTCAGGCTCAATGAATCATAGACCTCACCAGGTCACTATCACACAGAAGTCCTCAAGTTGCCCAATCAGGGCTTTTATACAAATCCGTCAACACACGGTCAAACGGCCAAAATACTTTAAACACCTTTCCAATTCACATCATCAAAGCACACACCCGAAGTCAGTAGATTCGCCTATGCAATCTACGTTATAATGCGCATACGGAGTCAAAAGAGGTGATGTTAATAAATCATAACCATTACACAATCACCACTCATGTATACTAGCAATACATTACAATCAAATAAAGCACCTAAGATGATATTCAGGCTTGATGTTCAAAGAAAATCAAAGAAAACCAAAATAGAGGTTCACGCAGTCCTCAGGACCGCGCCCTCGACCGCACGACCTTCGAACCTCAAAATTTATCAACAATCAATGCCGTACCAAAAATCATGTCTAAACAATTTAATTTGTACATAAAGAACCCCTTGCCTGAAGGAAATTAAGGAGTGAACACTTGGTACAAAGATGAAGAAACCCTAATTCGGTTATGTGGAGAAGCCAACTTGCAGGGATCCTGAAATTTGGATTGCAACCTTATTAAAATCGGCTCCCAAGTCAGCTACTTGTTAATTCAAATTCCCAAATTCGGACGGGAAATGATTGGAAATTGGCCGGAAAGTTCAGGTACCAGCTTATTCAAACCTGAAGACACCTTGATCTAATTCAACTTCATTCTACAAGAAATCAAGACCTCAAGTGTGCTACTTGATTCATCACACCACCTCCTTGTTTCTTCAACACTCCCTTATCTCTAAATCCTATCTGAAGTCTGAGCATGAAAGGTGGACTATGAGAACCAACCACTTATAGAAATGGATAAAACTAAAAATCTGACCGTCAATGCTCATGCGGTCAACCGCGCGTCATGGACCGCGCGTCCTGATCAGTTGACCCTCAAATGATGCTCTACATCTCATGAATGCTATGGTGCAAGTCTTACCTGAATTGGCTAAGTGGTTTGGAAGTTACAATCCAAAAGGTCCATGTAACGCCCCAATTCCCATAAACTGGAACCGTTACCGCCACACCTAACTTATCACAGAGTCTAATCCTAAAACCCCACAATAAGCTCGGTTAAGGGCTAATAAATGACCTCATCCTATCAGAGTACGCTGGACTGTCCGGAACTAGGTCCCGTACGATCACAACTCATGCTTGAATAAAACTGGAACACATAATGCAATAAAAGTAATTAAAATTTATTACAGGCGGAAGTATTGAAGTACTGTCCCACACCGGGACTCGGCCATTTAATACAAGCCGATTAAACAAATTACATCAGAGTTCAAAAGCAAAAGAAAGGTCTTCCCATCAATCTTCTCCTGCAACCAAAAGGGATTAGGACCAGGCATAAAACAAAAGGGTGCACTCGTCCTCACAAAACCCATCAGGTGATAACCTGATCCCCTAAGAGCACTAGGCCGGAGGTGCATCCTCATGGCCATCGGAAAGACCTGAGATGTATAATGGAGCATCATTAGTCACGAGACTAAGTATCGAAGCGTACACATCAAGTAAGCAAACCACACACATCATGAGACGTCAAGGTAATAATCCATAAATATTAACCTTGAGTCCAGTTAAAATTATGCGACAGGCATAAGTTCGTAAATCATGAAATGCAATGCACAATTTCAAAACGAGTTAAGCAAAGAGCAGCTTAAAATCATGGAGTCTGAAAACATGCGACAGTCAACACCTAATCTCCAAATCATGGCGGAGATTTAGATGCTACACGTATTAATATTCGGAACTGCTAGCCGAATTATACGCATAGTTAGCATTTGCCTCCACACGGAACCCACTCACGGCACAACTCAGGACACCATCAACGCGTACAATGCGGACAGTCCCCATTTAGCGTGCTCCATGAGTGTGGGAATATCAAATGCGAATCAGTGGAAATAATCATGCATTAGCATACCATAGCCTGGGACAGATGGAATCACCCGATCTTTGTGTCCAGGCGGAGGCAGCGTCAACAAGAGTGAGAGGGAACTAGCGTTACGGTTCACACTCTCAAACTGTTCTTAAATCATCGGCAAACCTCATGTAAGGGGAGCTACCCTCGATAAGTAGAACAAAACATAAATAGGGGACTTACGTTACATGTTGCCCACAAAGCTTAAGGTGATCAACCCGAAAGCTTGTCCACTCTATTCTTTCAGTGTACGTTCTTACATCTTTTATGATGCATTAATATTTGATTAATTGTTATTGGTGATCACTTTGATGTGCCAAGGTGGCTTAACCAATTTGCATGCGAAGCTAGTTTTAGGAATAAGTGTCTTATGCAATGTGACAAGCAAAGCACGTAAGACACATAGCTCAATCACGCATAAATAAATTGTGGGAATTAAAGAGCATGTAGAATAAGTAAATTCATGACATGCGCTTTATTGAAATTACCCGACCGAGTGATATTCGGTACTTTAAGAATTAAGACGGTCTTATGGTTGCCCAATGTATGCATCCATACCTTAATCTACAGTCTTGAGTTTCTTGACTGGAAACGGCTACGAGATCAACGTCCTAGTGGCCGCTAGAATCGGGTTCGGGTTTACCTACGAGGCGAAAGAACCTATTTAATTATCCTTCCAAATAGTCAATAAATGACTTAGACAAATAAAAATTGTCTAGGATAATCAATACAATAAAAATGGGTTAAAAGGAATTAAATCATAAGTCCAAGCCCAACAATTAATTCTTATTCATAGAATTAATTATTTCAAGTCCATAAGGCCCACAAGATCCAAACCAAAAATTCATCAAATCCTATTGGGCCCAAATTATATTCTTGTCTTTAGAATAAATTTATGGCCCAAGTCCAATGTCAATTCTCAAGCCCATTATCCATTGAAGACTTCTTGCATGGTGGAATTGTGAGTCATCATGCACTCACTAATTTAATATTCATTCTTTGAGTCAGTGGGAAATCTCATGATTTCCCACTATCTCTAAACTACTCTTGCAAGTCTTATGTCAAGATCAAACATCCTATTTACCAAGAACAATTTGAAGGTGGTGAAAAACACTTTGAAGATGATGATGAACATCAAGAACAAGTCAATAATTCCTTAGGTCTCAAAATTCCAATTTCCACCATTTTTGTATCCACCAACACTTTCAACCATTCAAGTCCAAAATGACATCCTTAAGGGGCTGTATGTAGCAGCTGTCTATATTCTTAATTTTGGAATTTTGGATACCTTGATGCATGTGGGAACAAATTGGAGATTCAAACTCACCTCTTCGTGTAGATCGATAATATGAAATCGGATTGATGATCCCTCAACAATTTCTTGATGAATTGTAGGATGAACTCACGGTTTTAGGGAGGATATTTGGAATAAGAACACTTGAAATTTTTGGAGGATAAATTGCAAGTGTTTGCCCAAGTCTTACACTTCCCTTATTTATACTTGTTTCCTATAAGTAATAAAATCCATGAACCTTAGGAAGTCTTATATCAATGCATAGGGATTCTAGGATAATAAAATCAATCCAAGGCCTACCAAAATGAGGTGATATCGAGATCTATGGGGTGATATTCGAATTCTTCATGCCAAAATGAAGTGATATTCGAAATGTCCATGGTGATATTCTTATATCACTTGTGAAATTAATCCATCCTTGAATTAATTAATGCATCAGGAGGCTGTAGATATCAAAATATCTTAATTTGAAGATCAATATCTCAATTTTAAGTGGATATCTCGATCAAGTCAAGATATTTCGATCAAGACACGATTTCAAGACAACATTTCGATTTTGGCAAGGATATCTCGATTTTCCCTTTTTTTCTTAGGTAACATCTCGAATTTCACTTCCATGGGGAGAATATTTCGAATTCTAGCTATGGGAAGAAATCCCATAGCTTAATTTCTCCTTCTCCCTGCTGAATTAATTGTCAGACATCATTATTACACCCTCTCTCATCCATTCAAGACAGCTTTAAATGCACAACACCTTCCTCTCTCTCTCTAGGGTGATAAATTCGAATTCTTCTCTTAAAATTTGAGATGTTATCTTAATATTATCTTGATATCAGAATGTGCTTTTGATATTGTCTTGATTTTGTCTTGATATCATTTTTTCATCATCCTTCCTCATTTTCGAATTCTTCAACATCCAGACCTCTAAATGTCGCCCCCTGACCATTAAATTTTGATATTTTAATATTCCCAGCCCCAAAACTAATTTATTTCCCCATTGGAAACAAATTACCCTTACGCGATTAATTCGACGCGTATCGAAATTCGATTTTTCTGACGAAGGGTTCTACTGATCCGTTTCTTCCCAAATTTTTTTGACAACCATTATTTATGGTTCTTAAGACATCCATAACTTCTAAATGTCACCAACTGGCTGTTGGGCTACATTTCTCATAATCGAGCCCATCGGACCATTCGGTGCCCGATTGATTTTTCAGACGGATAGTTCGGGTGTTCAGAATTATTCCAAATTTTACTGACACTCTAATATGATGATTTATTGTGTGTCTATAAATTTTAAGCATCATCGAACCTCATTTGTGTCTCAAACCGATTTATTGGGCTTGTCGAGTAATCGAGCCCAATCGAATTGCACAACTGTGAGTGACTTGGATGTTTATACTGAATCTTTCACTTCTGAAAATATAATTAGTTCCTATAATTATATTTGCAAAAAAAATTCACACATTTTCTGAAGAATCGTAACACCGGGTGTTACAGTCCGTCTATTTACACGTTTCTTAACCGGGAGGGTTCCTGTGGAATGAAACGACAAGGACATGGGTTATGACTCAAGAATTCGGGGTATTACAATTAGCTAGTTAACTTAGAATCCCTGATACAAGGTCAGGTTACAGCACACAAGAGTACATTAACACGTAAAGGTTCGATTATCTTAATTAAGTCTTTCATGCGAAAGCGATAACAATTGTCAACAAGAACATGTTAATCATAATCCGACATCCAATACCAAGACATAGAGTTCAAACGTAATATCCACATATCCAAGCCCACCGCCCTAATTCAGCCAACCGGCTTACCAACATGTCAACTCAACCATAACAACAATATCCCATTCATAATGTAACACATAGACAACAACTCAGAAAGGACAGTAGCATATAGTCAATGCAATCGAAGCTTTGTCCACTCTCACCCCCAAACCCTCTACTGTGTTGCTGCGCCTATGTGAGGATCTATAAAAGAAAAGTAAAGGGTCAGTACGACGTACTGAGCAAGGGAATACAATTGTAAGAAGTAAGAGTAAATAATACAGAACATACATAAACAAGCAATAGTAAGCAAAACATCACACCGTCCCATACCGGTGCTTCAACCACATAGAACATACACTTATGCATGCGATGCATGACCTAATATACACCTATCTACCCTATATGAAATGTAATGTAATGAAATGCCTAGGCCGGCTTCTACCTACTGCCTTTACCGGCAGTGAAACATGCCTTTATCGGCAACCTGCAGTCCCTGCCTTTACCGGCAGAAGGGGACCTTCGACATGTCTTTACCGCCATGCCGGGTAATACAGAAACACTGGACATGACTTTACCGCCCAACCATTGTAACGCCCCCACCTATCACAGTGGTTGCGTCACGCCGTATTGATTAACCTAGACTCGTGGCTAAGTAATCTAAGCTCGCCAATACCAGGCGGTATAATGAAATCACATTGCCACGTAAACACATAAGGTTCCAAATTTTGATATTAGTGGTTTTGATTAGGGAAAAAGTCAAAACACATAAGCACATATTCAGCATCACTTAGACACTAGCAGAACATGAAAATAAATCCAATGCAAGTCCACTGCCTACTAACGGAAATAAAACTAAGATCCGAAACACATAGTCATGTTACACGCCAACCAAACATATGCATAGTCCTATCTATTGTCCTCTCAGTCCAGCCTGAATCTACTCATGTGGTTCATGCATACCTGAAATAAACAACGCACGGGGGTCAGCTATTGCTGAGCAAGGGATCCCCCGCGTACAGCAATAATCCAACATAAAATAAAACAATAAACAGTACAAGAAAGCAACACCGTTAACCAACTCACCCGTTCCATACCAGGCGTTCGGTTAACAGTTGTAAATAATAAAGTACAATGCACATGATGCGTGAGCCCTAACGTCCACCTATCTAGCCTAGATGCAACAAAGAATATGTCTAACTGCGCGACTACCTGGAGGCGTACATTATCAGCCTTCCCTCGAGCCTCTTCCCGTAGACCGGGGTAACCAATGATACATTATTAGCCTTCTCTCGAGGCTCTTCCCCTATACCGGGGTAATCCAAGGGTACATTATTAGCCTTCCCTCTAGGCTTACACCACATGCGCACAGAAGGTCAATAATCATACAACTCATACCGAGAAAACCACTCTGGGGTTTACAACGCATACGTAAAAAACTCAGTGTTATAAAGCACACACGCACACCAAATCATTCCCAGAGGTTTGATCATCATAATATCAAAACCACATAGTCACCCAACACACAACCAATCAGGCTCAACAAGTCACAGAGCTCAACAGGTCACTATCACACGTAAATCCTTGAATCGCCCAATCAGGGCCTTTATACAAATCCGTCAACACACGGCCAAATGGGCCAAACATATAACCATACTCCATATATCAGGGCCAAATGGGCCAAAACACTTTACACACCATTCCAATTCACATTACAAAATCACACACCCGAAGTCAGTAGATTCGCCTACGCAATCTACGTTATAATGCGCGTACAGAGTCGAAAGAGGTAATGTTATCAGTTCACATTTACTATCAAGTGTACACAAGTAATGCAATACTGTAAGAAAGCCATATGTACAAGAATTCATGCATAATATCCAAGAAAATCAAAGAAAAACCAAAACAGGGGCTCGCGCGGTCCTGGTCATGCGGTCCTCAGGACAGCGCGCTCGACAGCGCGACATTTGAACCTCATAAATTAGCAACAATCAATCTAGTACCATAAATCCCACCTAAACAAGTCTAATTGTATAGAAAGAACCCCTTGCCTGAAGGAAATTAAGGAGTGAACACTTGGTACAAAGATGAAGAAACCCTAATTCGGTTGTGTGCTGCAGCCAACTTGCAGGGATCCTACAGAACTCAATTTTTAACCAACTCAAAATATAAAATATGATATGGAAACTAGAGATGAAGGACTACAAATCTCATGAAGAAACCAACCTGAAATTCAGATTGAAACCTTATGAAAATCGGCTCCCAAGTCAGCTACTTGTTAATTCAAATTCTAGAATTAAGTTAAGAACAACCAACTTTAAAGAGGTCTACATAACTCAATTCTAATCCAATCAACAAGATAAACGGTGTTCTGGAAACTAGAAAAAAAGGGCTACAACTTTACATGAGACACCTACCTCAAATTCGAACGGGAAATGATCAGAAAATGGCCAGAAATATCAGCTCCTAGCTTATTCAAACCTGTGACAGCATGTTTTGCACAACTTTGAGGGAGGATTTCTCTATAATATAAACTCCCAATGGAAAAACTAAACCAGGAACCTTAAACTATGATGTATGGACGTCATTTTACCCGAAGGAAGTGAAGCCAAACTCCATCTCTAAGCTATTGAAAAATTGAATCAAAGAGAGCTACTTGATAACTCAAGTCACCACCTTGTTTCTTCAAACTAGCCTAAGCATCTGATCTTTCTGCTATTTTTGGCATGGAAGAAGATAAATGAGGCCTCCTACACATGTAGCAAGTGATAGAATCAAAAATTCAGCCGCCTAAGCTCGCGCGGTTTTCACACGCGGTCCTCAAGGACCGCGCTAAGGACTGCGCATCCTAATCAACTTAAGTTCAAATGAAGCTCTAGAAATTTGGAACTTAATGGTACAAGAATTACCATAATTGGCTGCGTGGTTCGGGAGATACAGTCCAAAAGGTTCGTCTATGCACCCATTTCTAAGCTGCAAAGGTTCCTGTGAAATGAAACGACAAAGACATGGGTTATGACTTGAGAATTCAGGCCATTACATCCTCACCCCCTTAAGACATTTTGTCCTCGAAATGATATTCTAATGAAAACCTAAAATCCATTATACCTCAAGTCGAAGGTCGTAGATCTAAGTCAAGGTATTTTGCATGCATCGACTCTTCTGTTTCCCAGGCAGCATCTTCCTGACTGTGTCGTGACCATAATACTTTCACCATCGGAACACTGCGACGTCTCAATTCCCGGATCTGTGTATCGAGAATGCGAATAGGAAATTCTTCATACTCTAGGTTAGGCCAAAAATCAATAGCGTTTGGCACAACCACACGGGAAGGGTCTGATGTAACATCCCGATTTTCCCTACCGGAAAATGTTACCGCCACATCTAACTTACCTCGGGTTCTATAGCCCAACCCTTAGTAAGCTCGGTGCTCAGGCTAAAGACGTTGTCTATCCTATCAGAGTACGCTGGATTTCAGGAAACGGGTCCCCTCTGATCACAGCTCAACGTATTAAAACAACACATGCGGATAACTGAAAGTAAACTGATAACGATCACATGCCAACAGTAAAAAGTTTACAAAACCAAAAGGAATCATGTCCCACTCCCGGGACTCGGCTACTTAATACAAGCCGATAAACAAAATGACAGGAGGAATAAGAGTTAGAACATATATCACTAACTGAAATGCAAC
>MAYD01773229.1:0-12726 GCA_001909325.1 Ruellia speciosa
CATAGCGATTGAATAAACAGAGCTCAGGGTCTTTGAAAATTAATACAAACATTAATCACAAAGAGGTCTTATAGATGCCTACAATTAATCTTTTGTAAGTATTAAGTTAGTTAGAGGCCTCACTTGCAGAAACCGGTTGTGATTTACTATCAATTTGTCCAGCCACTAGATTTGCTGCTGAGGGGACTATCTCTTGCCAAATCAACACAAATTGGAGAGCGTGTTGCCCCACCTTCACCAGTTGGCTGAAAATTGAAGGGAAGATTTTTAGATGTGATTATACTTGGAATAAAGGAAGAATTTTCAGAACATATATGAACTTCTGTACATTAACATTCCCACGACAGCCCACAACCCTCACCGTCGACAGCCCTCAAACTCCCACTATATTATACATCTAAACTCAAACTCAGTCTTAGAACATTAATGTATCAATACACTGGTTGTGTATCTAATCAAATCAAGGCCAAAGTTCAGATTAAGCAACTAGTCGTCTTGAGTGAACGTATGAAGCACCGTATTTAAGGACAAGTTCTCAATCTCGTGCATAATTCGACCACAAACTGTGATAATTGGGTGTAACTGGAGAAAACTGAAGTTCGATAAACGGGTCTTAAAAAACTATTATAGAATAACACTATTACACTTCTATTCAGTATATCAAACTATGGGTAAGTAGCTACTCAAAATACACATCACATATTCTTATTTAGCAGCTAGTGATCGTACAGTAGCAACAGAGATGGCATATGTTATCCTCGGAAACATCGAACATTCATGTGTGATAATATACACCTATGGCACACAAATGACTTTGAAATTAACTCAGTAAACTTGGAGGAAATTCCCATATCAGTAACATGGGACCAAAACAGATTACAACAAATTAGGTCTGCATAAACTCAATTTGAGAACGAAGGTGGACAATGCAGAAAAAATTCAAGTCAATGCAAGGAAGTTTCCCTTTTTAAAAAATTGTATTTCTTCGAAGAACAATAACAAGTACCTCCTACAGCGTTCACAGCTTCGCCGTATCTCGCCTCTGCCGCTGCTCAGCCCCCGCCGAAAACTATCAAGGGTTGGGATTTTTTGGGCAAACGGAAGACGGGTGAGCTCAGGGTGCCGATTTTAATGGAATTTGGGATAAATGGTGCAACGTCGCGGATTCCGTAGGTGCGATTTTCAGAGGTTTTGAGCGCGCGCAGCAAGAGGAGTGCACGAAGATGAAAGAAGCGCGCCTTCGGAGATGGGTCTTTGTGGGGTTTAGGCATAGACCAATACCACTTAAACCCCCAGGCGCGAGCCTGTTGAACCGGGCTTCTACAACACCCGGTACAACAGGTTACATGAACCGAGCCTTTCAAATGCCCGGTTCCCAAAAGTGTAACTTAATGCACCAGTTTTTTTAAATGTTCGCTTCGACTGACAATTTGCAGCGAGTTTTCTACATGCGCGGTGCAACTCAGTGCACATTTTGAACCGATCGATTTCTACGCCCGTTTCAACTCAGTTCTAGAGGCGGACTTTTTAATTACTCGTTGCAATATACAAATAGCCGCTGCACTTTCTAGACTTCTAGCACCGGATTTTCTATTCGCCCGCTTCAACTATCTACTCGAAGCAGCAATTTCGATATGATCGGTTCAACTGACTATATGCAGCGGGTTTCTTATTTTCCCGCTGCTAATTACCCGGTGCAACAACAATTTTTTCTACTAGTGTACTGTCGTGGTTACGCGTCCAGTACTGCGCGAAAGGGGGTACAGGGAAATCATCTCTGAGATCTAGCCGAATGTAGTGCTGTTGTGACACTCCTAAGTGGCCAATGACGATCTCCCAATCGGGTCTTGTGGCACTAGGAGGTGCACAAAGTGGCAACGCCGTAGAACAATACTCAAATAGGTTTCATCCATCCCTAAACCCAAATAACATAAAAGTCACATTTTAAATGTTGCAGATCAGAATCAGGTCCTTCATTATATGCATCCAGTTCGACAAATGACAATCTGTGCAACAATACACAATTCGGCCTATCGCCTCACTCAAACCCACTTTGAATAGACGCTTGTACAACCTCGGGTTGACAAGTATTTCATTAGCAATGTTCCTTCTCACTGTCCACCACTGACTCTCATCACCATACAAGTACTGCACCAGAACACGAAATCCATAATTTATGTCGCCTCAAACGTCTACATATCCGATCACATATGGATGGATTATCCCTATGATCTTACCCACGTGGATGTAGCCATAAAAATCGTTGGGCTCCCTGCCACCATTTGCACACATAATTCTAAGGTACAGTAAATGTAATGCCCTGCATTACCGAACCGGACTTGAACCAGAATTGATAAGCTGAACCGGAAGGAACAGGCCAGATAAATCTGACTTGGAAAGTTAAATTCAGAATTTGGGTCGAGATGGGACCCACATCAGAAACATTGAGAATTCAGAAATTTTTAGTCAAGGAAATTTGAATAGTAATTCCCAAAGAAACCTTAATTGATTTGGAAGATTAATTAAGGTGGAAAGTGAACTGTTGAATGAACAACGAGTGTAACAGAATTAAAGAGATGAAAATGTGGGATCAGTGGCCTTGTTGTGATTATTAGTGTCATAATATTTTAAAAAAACCACGACAGAGGAGAAATCACGACAAACAAGAGAAAAGAAATTAAAGGCAGGAAGCCTTTGTCGAGATGTCTTGAGTCGTGATTTAAAAATCGCGACAAAAAGGGAAAAATCGCAACAAAGAAAGTGTTAAAGGAAACTAAGACAGCCAGAGTTGATCTGGTGCAAGGAAGTCCGTCGAGGTTTTGATTGTCATGAGTCGTGAATTGAAAATCACGACAAAGGGGGCAAAATTTCGACAGACACCCCCAAAATCATGACAAAGAGGCTTGGATTGGATTTTTGTCGGGATTTTAAGGATAAGACTAATATCACGACACAAATGGGTTTGTGGAAATTGGACATTTAGTTCAGACTTCGAAGTTGGATTTTGCTAAGGGTAATTTTGAGATACTTCATCTTTGGTGTATAATACTCAAAGTTGGGTTTTGGCACTCATTTACACCTACGACAGTAGAGTATTTTTCTCCCAAGGCTTGAAGAACACCCTTGTAAAACACCACAAGGAGAATCAATTCACTGAGGATAAATCGAGTAGGATCTTGGATACAAGCTTGTATTCGACATCTCTTGATAAGGTGAGCATTTTAATCGGTTCAAATCTTCCATTCGATTCATTTTAAGATTTTGGAATTTTGGATTCACCTTCTTCATTTTTTGATTTTCTCAAGGTTTTGGTATAAGAAAACACATGAGCATTAGTTAGAAATGGTTCCTTGTGTTGATAAACACATTTACTGTAAAATGAGTAAGGTGAAAATGGATCAAATCTGAGTTTGAGATTGAAACATATGAGTTTTGGATGAATGTTGTTAGAACAACAAAGAGTTCAAATTTGCATAAAGACAGTTTTTCTCACATCATCACTGTACACACATGCAGAACAATTAATGCGATAATTACTATTTTCGAGATTTCTAAGGAAAACCATGCCATGCCGTGAATTTTAATTCTCCATTGTCGAGATTTTAAGGCATCCTTGTCGAGGTTTTAAGAGTCCATGTCGTGATTCTTAAAGAACTGTGTCTGAGATTTGGAATGTTAAAGAATAAAGAGGAATGTCATGATTTTAATGTCCCTGTTGAGATTTTAAGAAGCCTTGTCGTGATTTTAAAACTACGACGGACACCAGAACAAAAAATCACGACACACACCTTAGAATTTAACCCTTAGACCATTTTACCCTTTGGACTTATTAAGTGAACCCCATTCAATTCTAATTATCCATAGACAGTTTAATTTTTCTAAGTCTTAATGACTAATTGGTCTGCATAATTAATTAGGTTTTTCACTGTGTAGGTTCGTCTGCTTGTGAATAGCTGTCGCGGCTTAGGATTTTCTGTGCTGTTTGCTGTACTTCAAGATATTTAAGACTGTTGATAATGGTAAGGAAATTACACATATGCACCCATAAGACCCACTTAAATTATAAAGTGCTGACCTTTATTCGGCCGGGTAAATTTAAATTATGCACAACATTTAATTTATTTTACCTGTCTTGTTTAATTCTTGAAATTAAGTTATGATATGAATGTGAATGTAAATGATCTGTTTTCATTATGTACCTTGTGAGCATTTGCATAATGAACCCTCGTACGAATTTGGTATCGCATGTAAAATACTAAGCCTACTAATCACGGGCAACGATTTATGTATATCCTTGTACCAGATTGGGTGATGGCAGAGATACAGATAAATTAATCAATCACCGGATTAATAAATTAATGCATCGCATTAAATGAGTAATTACGTAAAGTGAAACAAAAAGAGTGGAGTCCCTTCGGATTTTGCTTTTGGATTGATCGCCTTAAGCTTTGTATACCACTTGAGAATTCAGTTTCCGAAGTAACATTGTTCTACTCTCGTGGGGTAGCTCCCTATGACAAGGTTTACCAGTAATTTAAGAATAGATAATGGGTGAGCAAGCAGTCCACGCTGGGTGCGAGCGTGGTGATCGGAACCGCCCTAGTCTGAGACGTACCATATTTGATTCATTTCATGGACTAGCAAGCCTCACGTGTCCTTCGTGATACGGAGTCCTGCGACAAAGTTCCTTCTCACCAGATTCAGATAGCTTGTACACTGTTACGTTGATTGGGTGATTTCTATCCGTATAGTGCATGAGTTTGTTGAGATTCGATTAGAGTGAAACCTGGGTTTGCTTAGTGGGGCTTTCCTTTGTTTCCAAAATCCATTCTTGTATTGATTGACTGTTGCATGAGTGTTCTAACGCATGTTATGAGCTGCATTTCTTAACTCGTTTTTAAACTTGTGCATAAGCATCCATGATGTTAACTCGAGTCATCAATGCTTGGGCATTCATGATTTCGGATGGTATGAATTGCATCAAATGGTTTTAAATTGATTAGCACATTAGCATGAGCAAGGCATGGCCCCACAGTCGGATGGGCAGACCGAGAGGACGATACGCACCCTCGAGGACATGTTACAAGCTTGCATGTTGGATTTCCGGGGGAGTTGGGAGGATCACTTGGCGTTGGTCGAATTCTCCTAAAACAACAGTTACCATGCAAGCATTCGGATGACACCTTTTGAAGCATTGTATGGACGACGGTGTCGGACACCATTATGTTGGGATGACCCCTCGGAGCAAGTTGTTATGGGTCCAGACTTGATTGAGCAGACGACCGAGATGGTGAGGGTGATACGAGGTAGGATGAAGGAGGCACGGGATCGTCAAAAGAGCTATGCGGACCTCGGACGAAGAGACTTCGAGTTTGAGGTTGGCAACCGGGTGTTGTTGAGGGTGTCACCGGTTAAGGGTGTGAGGAGATTCGGCAAGAAGGGGAAGTTGAGCCCCCGATTCATTGGACCGTACGAGATAGTCGATCGGGTCGGAAAGGTTGCCTACCGACACGCATTACCGGCGGAGGTGGGACGAGCTCATGACGTCTTCCATATATCCCAACTTCGCAAGTTCATCGCCGACCCAAGCAAGATCATCCAACCAGACGAGGTGGAGTTCGATGAAAGTTTAGAGTATGAGGAACACCCGGTAGAGGTTCTTGACGTGAAGGAGAGGGTGTTGAGGAACAAGACGATTCGGATGGTAAAGGTCCATTGGTCGAGACACGGACGAGAGGACACCATATGGGAGACCGAGGAGGCAATGAAAGCGAAGTACCTGGATTTCGATTTGCGAATGTCGGCTTGAGGTGAGCTTTTCTTTTTCGCGTTCTATTCCAGTTTTCATTTCGGGGACGAAATGATCCTAAAGGGAAAGGGATGTAAATCCCCAGCAGAACTCGAACCCGTCGCGCGGGTTCTGGATGTCGCGCAGCCGGCGCCGCGCGGTCCGCAAGGACCGCGCCTGAGGACCGCGGGTCTGCCAGCTTTTGCAGACGTGACTCTGCGTTCTCCTCAGCAGCTTTAGACCCTTTCTTTCCCCTTCCCCACCTCTACTTATGCAAGATTAGCTCCTAATCCCCTCATTTTCGATTTTCTTGCTTAGTGAAGACTTGTGAGAGCCTTTGAGAGATTGTTGTGGTGTTTTAGAACTTGGGGAGTGTAGGAGTGCACTAGTGGAAAAAACACTATTAGCACCGCCCCATTAGAACCGCGCATTATATAGAACCGCTGCAAAATGGTTTTTGTACCAGATTAAAATAAAAGACCGATTCTAATAGGCAATTGAACCGGCCAGTAATATGGAGCCGATGCAAGAGAATCCAACTGAATGATCATTTGAACCGGCTTTTCGATAAGGCCGCATCCAATACCTATTTGCACCGGCCATAACCTAAAGCCGCATCAAATAAGTAGAATCTGATAGGTCTGTCGCAGTGGCCATCTATAAAGGTCGCATCAAATACATATTTGCACCGGCCCTTACCTAAAGCTGCATCAAATAGGTAATAAGCAAGAGGTTTGTCGCACCCGCTATCTATAAAGGCCGCATCAAAAAAACCTATTGCACCGGTTATGTGGAATTGGCCAGTGCAATTGCTTCTGTAATTGGTTTATCTTCCAGCATACGCCTGGAACAAACAGAACACCCTCATTCGCACTCACTTTGCAAGCTGCGCGCACACCTGCATTTACAGCATTGAATTACGTTGCCACCATTGCTAACCACCCCGCACCATCTCACCATTCCCACCACATACCCTGCCTCAGACCACATTGCCATCTTCTCCACACTGACATTGTCGCCGACAGCCAACAGTCACCACCTACGACACGCGTTTCCAAGTTTTTTTAAACTGCCATTCTTGAAATTCCCATATAAATGCTTGTATTCAACTGCTGAGATTGATAACTTATGCAACCCGGATTGATTTTCGTTGATTTCAATTGAAAACTGGGGGGAATATATCTATGCCCGTGAAGTGTTCGATAGAATGCCTGAACCAGAATGAAAATACAATGTGTTACTTTTTTGCTATTTTACCAATTGAGATATAATGTCCACACCTCTTTAAGTGCTCTTGTTATTTTGTTGATGTTGTAGATCTGCAATAATTGTTTTAAAATCTAGAACACCAATCACAGTGTTGTTGTGATGATTGTAATTGTTGTCGTGAAGATTGTTCTTATTATAAAATTAACATAACAACACAATGCAAAACTACATTAACTGTTGTTATAAATCAACAACAATGAAAAATTATTATTATAAATCCATAACAACAAGAGTTAGATAATTCATATTCCGGCCTAAAAGGCATGCTAGAACATTACCGTTCCTATAGGCCATTTGTGCCGCTTAACTTCCCTCCACTACTGTTCCTATAGGATAATCGTGTCCCTATTTAATTTAATGACTATTTTAGAATGAATTCACGGCGTCGTTGGATGTATGGGGATCGATCGACCATAGATTTCTTTAATGGGATACAAAAATTTTGTAGGGTAGCTTATGAAAACCGTAGGACTAGACCTGGAGTTGACGATATTTTATGCCCTTGCCGTGACTGCAACAATGTAAGAAAATGGACCGATATTGTTATTATAGAGGATCCCTTGCTACGACGAAGGTTTAAACAAGGGTATGGTGTATGGTATTGGCACGGTGAGAACATGGAACTTCTGAGGGTGGAGTTGGTAGAGGAACGGGACGATGATGGTGATAATGATGATGAAGCCGACGAGGCGTCGCACGATGTGATTAATGATCAGAATGGAGGGGCGCCCGAAGGTAGTGAAAGTGAGAGAGATGAAGATCAAACGAGTGAGATGGTGGGTGGTTTACAGGAACAATTGTCAGATGATCCTAATTGTTATATGCGTGTAGCGAAGGCTGCTGAGACTCCTTTGTATCCTGGTTATGAGGATTTCTCCATACTATCCGCTATGTCCACGCTATTCAACATAAAGGCGAAGGGTAATTGAACAGACTCGAGTTTTAGTGATCTGTTGGAAGCCTTATCGAGGATGTTCCCTAAGGGAAATGAAATTCCAAAGTCCACTTATTACGCTAAGAAGTTGATGTGTCCTTTAGGGTTAGAGTATCAACGGATCCATGCATGTCCGAATGACTGTGTCCAGTTCCGCAATGAGTATTCAGACTTGGACAACTATCCAATATGCGGGAAGTCACGCTATAAGGAGATTGAAGGCACGGTGGACATCGATGTTACCTCAAAGAAGCACAAGCAGAGGCCTGCTGCGAAGGTGCTATGGAATCTTCCCATTGTGCCTCGTTTCAGACGTTTGTTTTCGACTAAGAATGACGCAAAGAACCTGCGGTGGCATGCGGAAGGTAGAAAAAAGGACGGCTTAATTTGACATCTTGCTGATGCCGAGCAGTGGCATGAGTTTGATAAAAGCTTCCCTACTTTCGGGGAAGAATCCAGAAACCTTCGGCTAGCTCTATGTACTAACGGGATAAACCCTTTTGGATCCCAGAATAGTCAACGAAGTTCATGGCCCGTTCTTCTGTCCATCTACAACCTTCCACCTTGATTGTGCATACGGCGCAAATACATTCTTATGCCGCTGCTAATATTGGGCCTTAGACAATCTGGAGATGATTTAGACGTGTACATGGCTCCCTTAATTGAAGAATTGAAATTGCTGTGGGATAAAGGAGTTGCAATGTTCGATGCTTGCAGTGGTTCAAACTTCACTCTACAAGCGATGATTTTTTGCACCGTTAACGATTTTCTGGCTTATAGCAACCTTTCGGGGTACAAGGTGAAAGGAGAACAGGGATGCCCAATTTGTGAAGAAGAGATGCAACCTTTTTACTTGAAGCACAGTCACAAGAACGTGTTTATGAACCACCAAAGGTTTCTTGATCGGCATCACCCCTATCGTCGGAACAAAAGACAATTCAATGGTTGCATCAAGCAAAAGGTCGCTCGAGAGCCAAGAACAGGGTGTGCTATGGAAAAAGATTTCGGTACTTTGGGACCTACCTTATTGGCAACATCTTAGCGTAAGACACTGTCTTGATGTCATGCATATAGAGAAAAACGTTTGTGACGCCCTCGTTGGTACATTATGGAACGTACCTGGGAAGACAAAGGACGGTTTGGGTATCCGGTTGGACATGCAAAAGCAAGGGATTAGAGAGAATCTGTGGGCGCAACCTACATCAAATGGTAAGATGTACCTGCCTCCAGCTTGCTACATAATGTCATCATTTGAGAAGAGGTTGTTCGTTGAGTGCTTATACGGTATGAAGGTGCCTTCAGGTTACTGTGCGAATTTGAAGTCGTATGTCACGACAAAGGATCTGAAAATGAGCAGTATGAAATCACACGATTGTCATATGATGATGCAGGTGTTCCTCCCTATTGCTATACGTGGACTATTGCCAATTAACGTGCGACATGTTGTCATGAAGCTATGCTTGTTCTTCGAACGCATATGTAGTAAAGTAATTGATCAGGGGGAATGTGATGCATTACAACGTGACTGTGTCGACACTCTGTGCAAGTTTGAGATATATTTTCCACCATCTTTCTTTGACATCATGGTCCACTTGATCGTGCATCTGGTTCGGGAGATCAAACAATGTGGTCCTGTGTTTCTCAGATGGATGTACCCGTTTGAGAGGTTTTTTAAGACCGTGAATGACAAGGCAAAGAATAAGGCAAGGCCTGAGGCTAGCATTATACGAGGATACTTGGCTGAGGAGATTGGAGAGTTTTGTGCGGAGTTCATTTATAGGTTAAAGCCAATAGGACTCACGATTTCTCGCCATGAAGGCAGACTAAGCGGTACAGGCACAGTTGGTAGGAAAATTATCATCCCTCTCAATGAAAATAAAGGAAAAGCCCATCTATATGTGCTGCAACACTTTTCTGCTGTGCATCCATATGTGGTTAAGCACCTGAAGGTTCTGAGGAAGAAATGGCCAAAGAATGAACGGTCAGTCATGCTAGAACATAATAAAACTTTCATTAGGTGGCTTGAGGAGGAAGTGACACGCGAGAGGAAGCAATGTAATCACAATGTTTCGGACCTGATCATGCTGTTGGCACGTGGACCAAGGAAACTAGTGAACACATATCAGGGGTATGACATCAATGGCTATTCATTTTACACACGATTGCAGGATGCCAAGTGTGTACTCCAGAACAGCGGAGTCATGGTCACTGCAGCTTCGAAAGAGTTCGCTAGTTCAAAGGATGTGAATCCGATCGATGCGAGTGTGGTTTATTATGGGTTCATTGAAGAAATCTGGGAGTTAGATTACATTGACTTCCCCGTCGGCTTATTCAAGTGTAAGTGGGTTGACATCCGACACGGTAGGGAGAGTGATGAGTTTGGATTCACTACTATGGATCCTATTCGTTTTCACGATACGCAGGAGCCCTTCATTTTAGCCTCGCATGCAAAACAAGTGTTTTATGCCCCTGATATTGTTAACACCGGTTGGCGAGTTGTAGTTCATGAAAAACGACACATATCAGGGGTCGAAGATGTTGTAGATGAAGAAGATTACGATCAGTTTGATGACATCCCACCCACATCTACCGGCGCGCGAACCACCCCGGACGAAGTGGACTTCGATTTAGTCTACATGTGTGCAGACCTTGCCAGAGGGGAGGGAACAGAAGTTGATTACGTAATTTCAATGTAAGGGTGTTTTATTTGACTCAGCACGGTTATCTGAGCTTTAAATTTCTTCGAACATATCGTCATAGGTTAATGTTATAATATCGTTATTTGAACATCATTAATGTAAGGGTGTTTTATTTGAACATTATTAATGAGCAGACTGTTTTTTTTTTGTACTGTTGTTATAGGTTAATTGAACACATCGTTATTTCATTAATGTTATAATATCGTGGCCGTATCGATCTCATTTCTTCATTGTTTGTACAGATGACAAGAAAGAAATCCCAGCCACAATCCACAATATCTGGGCAGATCTCGGACTATGAGAGGCAGAGGTTAGAGAATATGAAAAAGAATGCAGAAATGATGGAAGCACAGGGTGCGGGTGACATTGCACAGAAGATTTTGGAGCAAAAAGCAAGGTTTAGTCAGCAACCAGACGTAGTGGAAGAAGATGCTGGAGTGGATTCTTCATCTGCATTTACAGAACATGAGAACGAGGACAGTCAGGTTTGGACTATTCAATCTTATATGATGATGTCTATATGTTTGGATTCCGAATGAATTAAATTTCAAACATACATTTACTTGTTATGTTTTTCTTTCTTTAGACGAAAAAGACAGTGACACCGCAACGTGATGATGAGAACACTGGTGGAACGGAGGCGAATACTACCCAATCTTCTGTTTCAAAAAGTAAAGGCACTAGAGGGAGAGGTCCTTCAAGGGGTGTACAAGTGGAAGGAGAACCCATGTTTCTTGAGTTTGACCAACTTTACAATCCTGTTGATCAGTGGGCTCACAACTTTGGGAGACATGTTGGATCATGTGCGTATCGGATTAACATTAACTTGGACAGCTATTTTCATTTAGACAAGATTGAAAGGAACAAGAACTGGGATGAGATAAAGGTAACTGTCTTTGGATGAGTTAGTGTAATTAATTGGTTTAATATGAAGTACAACGTAATCTAACACAGGTTGTTATATACTTGATGCCAACGACTTTTCAATATTAAAGAGCCTGGGTTGTCGAAGAAGGAAAAGAAGTTTCACTCGCTAGTCGCTGCTCGGTTTAGAAACTGGAAGTCCAAGCTGAGACGACGGTGGCTAGTGAAGAGATCGGATACTAGTAAGTCCAAGCTGCTCGGTGACTTTTCATTAATTACCTATGTTGTTAAGGCCAACTGGAACTAATTTCCTCCATTATTAATTATTAGGTGATGAGCAACTACGACAGGAAGAAATTGTTGAAGGTGAAAGAGACATCGCGGTACAAGGAGTGGAAGGTGGAGGAGACACAACAAATAAACAAAAGGAAAAAAAGGATGCTGCTTCTTGGGAAGTACACAAGGGAATCATATCAGAGACTCATTGGAAGGAATTTGAACGAACATACCACTACAAAGAATTCCAGGTATGGATGCGATTACAAGTATGTTTAGAGTGTTCTGATAATTTCCTAATCAATTACGTGATGTTTGTTTTATTATCCTGCTGGTGATTTTGGGTGATGCAGGCTAAAATCGAAAAGGCACGAGCAAGTGGGGTGCAAAATGCACATCCGCATCGACTGGGGCAAAATTCTTACTATATCGCCGAGCAAAAGTGGATAGAAGCTGGCCGACTTTCCCCAACTCCGGCTACTGAGTCATCCACTTCCACTGTTGATAGCCCATCGACCAATGTATGTGCGTCTCGGAGACCAATATTATGGAAGCTTGCGCATCAGAAGAAAATGAAATATGTGAGTAGGGGTATTGATCCATCCGCCATCAAGACGCAGGAAGTTGTCCAAAAAATTGTAAGTTATTCTTCGTTGGAATGATATTTGGCTGTCACAATCTTTTTGTTGTTCTTATTCCCATTGCGCAGTGTTTAATTTGGTCGACGAGGTGTTTAATGGACTCTACTTTTTTGATCCAGGATCAACAGCTAGAGGAGGAAGCAAAATTGAAGGCAGAAGGTACATTCGTTCAAGAACCTGGAATGGATGCATTGTCCAAGGCCATTGGAAAACGAGACAGTCGTGGCAGTGTGAAGGGCATAGGTGGTGTGAACG
>MAYD01773759.1:0-10149 GCA_001909325.1 Ruellia speciosa
TCAATCTGCCCTTTACTTGCGTACTCAAGAGGGAAAGTGTGGACTAACATAGATTAGTTCCCTTCCAATTCGTATGGAGACTGCCTCTATCTTGTGGTATAGATTGGGTGATTCCATCTACCCTAGGCTTCGGTTCGTCAAGATATGATTTATGTTATGATATCCACTCTTATAATTATGATTATGATTAACTCTGGGCTTTCCCATGTTATGGAAATACCAGTGATCCTTGTTGCATGTTAAACCCGTTAATGTTTTAACTGCACATAATGTTTTCAAAACTCATGGCATAGTAATTACTCATGATTTATGCTTATAGTTTAAGGATCCCGAGTTAATTTTTATGGAGATGTTGGCTCGACATCTCATGTTATGTGGATTGCATTAACTGATGATGGTTATGCTTTCCATACTTAGGCTCACGACTGATGATGCTATGTTTCTGCATCTCAGGTGATCATGAAAATCGCGAGGACATACCTCCGATGAATTAGGGGATCGGGCTAGAACCCGAGGGGCGATAGGTCGAGAGAACCTTTTGTGTGCTTTACTTTTTCCTTAATTATTCTATGCAGAATTATTTACTTTAATTCTCTCGAACCTTATTTGCTTTATTCAATCAATCGGTTTGTATCTAAATGGCCGAGCCTGGTGTGGGCAGAACCTGACTTTATTTTGTAAACCGTATCGCGACTCCGAATTATTATCCACTACGTGATTATGTGTTTAATGTTTTCCAAGTATGATGGTTGTGATCTTTGGGAGTTAGCTTCCTAAGTTGCAGCGTACTCTGATAGGATGAGATAATGTATGAGCCTGAGCTCCGAGCTTATGATGGGTTTTAGGGCTAGATCTCACGTTAAGTTAGGTGTGGAGGTAACATGTCCGGTTTATGGAAATCGGGGTGTTACATCAGTACTGACCCCTTGTTTGTTTAATATTGTAGATCCTTCTGGAAGCACACCGGCATGCGGGGATGGGAACTGAGTGGACAAAAATGAGAAATATCATAAATACGTTTTGCAAGCAGTATACAATGTAGTAGAAAAGTCGTAAACTGAGGATATGTAATCTTTTGTACTGGTACTCATTTTAGTAATGTAAACAATTTATTATAAATTGTTCTGGCAATGTGATACTTACGCCTTGTATTAAGACGTGTAGGCTGACTGGCCGCTAGCCTAGGCAGACTAATACAGCGGTAACGCGTCCCAAGGAATTGAACTTTGGGGGCGTTACAGCTACGATCAAGATCACCTACAGGGTGGAAGATATCTAATTAATTATCCCTCCATTGTAGTAGAAGAGACTTAGATAAATTAAAATTGTCTAGGATAATTAATCCTAAGGAATGTGCTTATTTAGTCCTTCTTGACTTAAGTCCACGGTAAGATAGCCGGTGCAACAAATTTCGATTTAAGAAAATCACTTGACTTAGAAAATCCAAATTACCATTTAAACCTCATTATATAATTTATAAAAATTATGTGAGTTTCAATTAAATGCTCATTGATAAAATAATTCCATGTGATGGAAATTAATTTAGGGCATTGGCCCAAATAATAATCAAGAGTTCATTGACAATTTCCCAATGTGATAATATGGGTTAAATTATCCAAAAGCCCAATTAAATTAAATCAAGGTTTTTGAACTCATTTTGAAGAAACAGCCTTCAAGTTCTAAACACTTAAAAAATTTTAAGTGTTCGACCACCAAAATATGGAAATTCTCGGTTAATATCAAAATTATCCAAATATGATAAAAACCATATTTTTAAATTCCAAGTAGTCAAATAATACCAAGACATTAATAACAGTTCAACATCTGGCCAGATTATGCTTCGGTGAACAGTGACGGGTTTTAGAAATCTTGACCAAAAATAATTTCTAAGCCGAAGAAAATGTTGCCCACGATGTGGGGAACAAGAATATGTAAAAAGATTCAACTTTTACCAATTAAATGTCTGCGGATCTACGCTTGGAAACTCGCTGTGAACAGTGAAATAGAGCACTAGAATTTAATATCTGGTAGTTGGGGAAGATGAAGTGAGTAAATGAGAAAAATGTCTAAGTGTTCTAATTTATAGGTGGAGAATACTAAAGGAATGGTCCCACTAGAATTCTGAATCTGGATCCGCATCTTCAGGATTTCCGCATGCCAATTTCCGCGCTTGAATGGCATTTACGTGTTTTCCATGCATTTATGCGTTTTCAATAACGCGTAAATTTGCTTTTCCGCGTTTCCCAGCCCATTCCACATCTCTGCCTTCATTTCCGAATTTTAAGCTTTTCCGTGTTTCCTCTTCTATTTCCGCGTTTACGAGTTCTTAATAACACGAAAATGTGCCCAACAATAATGCGTAAATGCTTCTGACTATGCCTCAATTGAGTTTTTCCCCCTTCTGCCAAATTCGTATTAACGCGTTCTTCAGCCACTTCCACGCATAAATGCTGCTTTGAATAACTGTCTCAGAATCCAAAATCCTCAACAATTGCATAACTTCCAAGATCGCATTTTTGCATATCTCAAATATGCGAAAATGGTGCGAATATGCAATTTCCCTGCCTCACTTCCTTCATTAACGCATTTTAACCGAATATCGCATTCTTGCAGAGAATGCGATATGCGATTTCTTGATTGGCCCAGCCGTAATAATTCTGCCCTGGTTGATTCTCACTATCGCATATTTCTCCAATATCGCAATTTCGCATTCCTTAAAGATGCGAATGTTGTGCGATTATGCAATTTTACTTCAATATCACATTATCTTTGAGTATCGCATCCTTGCAAAGAATGCGATATGTGATTTCGTGTTTGATGCCCCTCCTTCACTATTCATATGTTCAACAATTTCACACTTCACCAATTTTCTGAATTTCGGGATTACTTGTTGTAGCCCCTTTATTATTTAATTAATTATATTCTTCAAATATAATTAATTAATTTCTTGGCTGATTCTTAAATGTGACAATTTAATTTCAGGTCTTAAAATTAATTAAATTATCACACTAGATTATTTTTTCTTAACTCAAGGTATTTTAAATTAAATTCTTCCACACTTAATTTTATTATACCTCAAATTAAATTAACCTGTTTGATTTATGAATTCTTCAAATTCCATAAATCACTCTCCGGTAATTTATCTGAAATTGCCAGGTCTTCAATTTCTGATGCTGATGATGTCGAGTCACCAATTCCTTTCCGATCCCTTTTTAGCATTCTTAATTAATTATCTTCCATAATTAATTCGTGATATTTTTTTACTAAATTTCAGGGATTTTTAACTGTTAATCCAGTCTAAATCCGAATTAATTTTCCACTGTAATGCTGGGTGTTACATTCTCCCCCACTCGAATTAATTCCGTCCCCGGAATTATCTGTCTGATCGCTGGGCGAAGTCTCAAGGTCTGACTACCTCAACCGGTGCAAGTCCTTACACAGACACTAACGGTTCTAAGGATCACACCCTACGTCTACAAGCTAACATAAGCAAGTAAACAAACCCAGGTTCCTATCCCACGGAACGTTCAAACAACTGCATGGGTCACCATGCCAAACACAAATTACCCGATTTGGGTTCACAAGCAATGGGATATTGTCACCTTCCCAGGTCAAACAGAAAATTTAAGGTCTGGTTTCATACGAGGGACAAGACTTTACATTTCCCAATCAACATAGGCTATCAAGCCTACAACACCAAGGGTCAATCAGACCACAAGGCTAACAGTGCACAAGGCAGACAACGGTCAATTGGCCCTTCAATTTATGCATGTGTTCAGTTGGAGCTACAGACACCATTTGATTGTACATAAATTAAAACTGAAACATGCTTATACAGTCTCTGGCCGTATCTCTACATGTTTAATGACATTATGCAATTTCATAAAATATGCATTTAAATCCTGAGGCACCCGCCTCTGAATGGTTCGCCTACAGGGGTCATCCATCCCTTTAAAAGTATGATTTCTCATTTGGGACGCATGATGAAATGCAAGAAGCACATACTAACAATGCAACAATAACAATCAATAATACATGGAAATCACATAAATCACATTTCATTCCCGAAGGAACAATACAGAGAACATAGAATACAAGTGCAACGGGTACTAAGACTCTATTTTACAAACAACTGCGGATACTTAGCCCACATCTCCGACTCGAGTTCCCAAGATGACTCTTCCTGGCCGTGCCTGTAACGCTCCGATTCCCATAAACCGGACACGTCACCGCCACACTTAACTTACAAAGGATTCTACCACTTAACCCCTTATAAGCTCAGTGCTCAGGCTAATTAAATCATCTAACAACCCTATCAGAGTACACTGGATTTCAGGAAGCTTGGTCCCCTCTGATCGCAGCTCTCTGTTACTCAAAATAAAAATAAACATGTTGACAAAGAAAATTAAATTACAGGCCAAGTCCACCTATACTATTACATTTGAATGGTCTCATACCGAGACATCAGCCACTAAGAAATCTAGGTCAAGGGCAAGTTCTCACCCTCTCGAGGTTTCGGTTCACTCAAGAGCCACTATCTAGGAGTCACGAAGTCTCCCATAGGGCATCTATGGAAAAGTCAATGGGATGCTCGTCAGTGCTAACGACCCAATTAGGTATATTCTGTGTGGAAGGGTTAGAACCATAGTAGCACCAACTTTCATACAAACATCAACCACACAGAGATACTACAAATCCCATTAGAACCCCCAACTCTCAACTTAGGAGTCTATACCAAATTTTATTTCACATAAGCACATTGGGTTTCCAAATTTTATTCTGAGTATAGAGCATATGCGCTCTGATACTATTTAATAAAATTTGGAAACCCAATGTGCTTATGTGAAATAAAATTTGGTACAGACTCCTAAGTTGAGAGTTGGGGGTTCTAATGGGATTTGTAGTATCTCTGTGTGGTTGATGTTTTTATGAAAGTTGGTGCTACTATGGTTCTAACCCTTTCATACAGAATATACCTAATTGGGTCGTTAGCACTGACGAGCATCCCGGTGACTTTTCCATAGATGCCTTATGGGAGACTCGTGACTCCTAGATAGTGGCTCTTGAGTGAACCGAAACCTCGAGAGGGTGAGAACTTGCCCTTGACCTAGATTTCTTAGTGGCCGATGTCTCGGTGTGAGACCATTCAAATGTAATAGTATAGTTGGACTTGGCCTGTAATTTAATTTTCTTTGTCAACATGTTTATTTTTATTCTGAGTAACAGAGAGCTGCGATCAGAGGGGACCAAGCTTCCTGAAATCCAGTGTACTCTGATAGGGTTGTTAGATGATTTAATTAGCCTGAGCACTGAGCTTATAAGGGGTTAGGTGGTAGAATCCTTTATAAGTTAAGTGTGGCGGTGACGTGTCCAGTTTATGGGAATCGGAGCGTTACAGTGCCTGGACCACTGAACCCTTACGAGTCTTACTTCCTTATTCCTGGTGGTTCGAATCTTCGAATCCACTATCCTGACTGGACTTTCCTCGTGCGTGAGGCTTTCGTCCAGTTCAAATTCCTCCGGTTCCAGTACATGGGATGGATCTGCCACGTACTTTCTCAGCTGAGAGATGTGGAACACATTGTGCACTTTGCACAACTCATTTGGAAGTGCCAACCGGTAGGCTACCTCGCCCACTTCACCAATGATTTCATAACGTCCAATGTACCTTGGGCTGAGCTTGCTTCTGACACCGAACCTCCTAATTCCCTTCATTGGCGATACTTTCAACAAAACCCATTCTCCGACATGAAACTTCATGTCCCTTCGGGTTTGATCTATGTAGCTCTTTTGTCTGTCTTGCACAGTTTTCATTCGGGCCTGGATCACCCTCACTTGATCCATCATTTCCTGAATATACTGTGGCCCCAGAGTAACCCTGTCACTGGAGTCATTCCAGTTCAAAGGAGTAGCACATCTGCTCCCATATAGTGCCTCAAAAGGCGACATGCCAATGCTCGCATGATAGCTGTTGTTGTAAGAGAATTCGATCAACTTGATTCGATCCTCCCAACTTCCCTGGAAGTCCAACATGCAAGCCCTCAGCATATCCTCCAAGGTCTGAATGGTATGCTCCGTTTGGCCATCAGTAGCCGGGTGGAAAGCCGTACTCATTTTTATCTTTGTACCCAGGGCCTCTTGGGTATGTTTCCAGACCGCTGACTGGTATCGGGCGTCTCTGTCCGATATGATTTCCGTTCGCATCCCAAACCTTGTCACTACATGTTCCACCTATAGTTCAGAGAGTTTCTCCGACGTCCAAGTTTCCTTGATTGGGATGAAGACCGCGGACTTGGTCAATCTATCCACAATCACCCAGATTGCATCTTTGCCGGTCCTAGTTCGTGGCAGCCTTGTCACAAAGTCCATTGAGATTGACTCTCATTTCTGTTGAGGGACTTCAAGTGATTGAACAAGACCCATAGGTCTCTTGTGTTCTATTTTCACTTTCTGGCAGGTCAGACACTTCGCCACAAACTCGGTTGTTTCCCTTTTCATCCCAGGCCACCAGAAGTTCTGTTTCAAGTCTTTGTACAGCTTGGTGCCTTCTGGATGAATGAAATATTGTGTGTTGTGTGCTTCTTCAATGTGTGTGCGCTTTAACTCAGCACACAAATCGGGTATACACCATCGTCCCTTGAATCTTAGGCTACCATCTTTGTGAGTGGTGAATTCAGCCTTGGCCTCGCCTCTCAACACATTTTCTCTAATCTTCGCAAGCTTTTCGTCTTCAGCTTGCTTTTGGACAATCTCTTCATAGATCGTCGGGGTGATGATCAAGGAGTTCAACTGAACCCGCGGAGCACCCAACTCCATGATCTCTAACCCCATCCGTCGGATCTCATTACACAACTCCTTCCTTAACACGAAGAAGTTCGCTGTGTGGTCCGATTTTCTGCTCAAGGCATCTGCTACCACGTTTGCCTTCCCCTCGTGGTATCGGATGTCACAGTCATAATCCTTGACTAGTTCCATCCATCGCCTTTGTCTGAAGTTGAGTTTATCTTGCGAGAAGATATACTTCAAATTCTTATGATCTACATAGATTCTGCTCTTCACACCATAGAGATAGTGTCTCAGTATCTTCAAGGCATGAATCACGGCAGCCATCTCTAGATCATGAGCAGGATAGTTCTCCATCTTCAACTGTCTCGAAGCATAGGCTATCACTTTCATGTCTTGCATCAGAACGCAACTGATGCCATCCTTGGAAGCATCCATGAAGATGTCGTACTCCACGCCGTCAACTGGTAAAGTCAACACTGGCGCGGTTGTCAATCTTTTTTTCAGCTCGTTGAATGCTTTCTCGCACTTTTTGTTCCATAGAAATGGTGCATTTTTCTTAATGAGCTGAGTCATCGGCCTCGCGATGCTCAAGAACTTGTCCACAAACCTCCTGTAGTATCCTGCCAATCCCAGAAAGGCACGGACATCCATCACATTCTTCGGAGTCGGCCAGTTCTGGACCGCTTCAACCTTTGCTGGGTCCACTGACACTCCCTCTTTGGTGACGATGTGGCCTAGAAAGGCCACACAGTCCAACCAAAACTCACACTTTGAAAATTTCGCATAAAGCTGACTGTCCTTCAGTGTCTGCAACACTTTCCTCAAGTGTTCGGTGTGCTCTTCTGGACTTTGAGAGTAGACCAAGATGTCATCGATGAAGATGACCACGAACTTGTCCAAAAACTCTCGAAACACTCTATTCATCAAGTCCATGAAGACTGCAGGTGCGTTGGTGAGTCCGAAGGGCATCACTGTGAACTCGAAATGCCCATAGCGTGTCCTGAACGCTATCTTAAAGATGTCCTTCTCCGCGATCTTGAGTTGGTGGTAACTTGATCTCAAATCGATCTTGAAGAAGACACTTGCACCTTTCAAATGATCGAAAACATCATCGATCCTGGGCAACGGGTATCTGTTCTTCACCATTACCTTGTTCAACTCGTGGTAGTCTATGCACAGCCATAGACTATCATCTTTCTTCTTGACAAACAAGACCGGCGTGCCCCAAGGGGAACTACTTGGCCTAATGTACCCCTTATCCAGCAGTTCTTGCAATTGAACTTTCAACTCCTTCAGTTCTGCCTGTGCCATTTAGTATGTTACCTTGTAGATCGGACACGTTTCTGGGACAAGATCGATTGTGAACTCAATCTCTCTGTACGGTGGCATTTCTGGTATTTCAGCTGGAAACACCTCAGGGAATTCATTCACCACTGGTGTTTCTTCCAAATCTGATACATCTGAATTCAAATCGAAGACTGAGCACAAGAACGGGGAGTACCCCTTCCTAACCAAACTCTAAAGCTTCTCTGTCGTGACAATCCTCACTGACGGTTCCTTTGGTTTCTGTCTGTAGGTTATCCTCGGCCCTCTCTTACCTTTCAGTGAGAGTTTCTGGCTGCGACAGTCGATTCTGGCCCCAAACTGTCCTAGCCAATCCATTCCTAACACTGCATCGAAGTCGAACAAAGGAAACTCTACAAGATCTGAAGGGAATTCTATACCTTCTATCCTAATAGGAACACCCAAGAACATCCTATTGCAAGGGATTGCCTCGCCGGACGGTAGAGTTACTACCGTCCGAATCTCTATTGCTGACAACGGGGTCACACAAGGAAGAGAATCGCGAAGACAAAAACAAACACGAAGCACCAGAATCAAACAGAATGAAAGCAGGTTTATCAAAGATTGAGAATGTACTGATGATAATGTCGGCTCTGCCATCCGCCTCTGTGCGGTTTAGCACATTCAATCTCCCCCCTTGCTTGTACGTCAGGGCCTGCATGATCTGTTTATCGCGATACTGAGGGGCATTCAACTGTTGCGACTGTTGCATCTGCTGTCTCTGCTGGCCCTGCCCCTGATTTTGCTGTTGTGGGGGATTAGGACATCTGACTCTTGTATGTCCCTCTTGACCACAGTTGTAACAGACAAACGGAGTCCCGCCACACATGCAGCCATAATGGCTTTTCCCACACTTCGGGCATCCAACTCGGGATTTTCAGTGTGGGCGGCCTTGCCCTTCCCCTTACTCTTGCTCTAAGTCTGACTATGTTGTTCCTTTCGACCACTGGGCCTCACTGACTGAATCGGCTAGGCGTCTTCGATCATGACACCCTTCTGCCTTTTCCTCTGTTGCTCGTCCTGAGACTTGTCTCGATGAGACTGTTCGCTGCGAACTCGATTCGAAACTCGGGAGATGTTTGCTGCCCTCTCGTACATCTCCTGTACGCTACGATGTGTATGCCCTGAAAGGGCTGTTTGGAGGTATGTCGGCAGTCCCATCTCGAGCTGCTCCATGAGGAAATCCTCATCTCTGCCCCCAGTTGTCAAGTAGCGCGACAGTTCAACAAACTTGGCATGATATTCCGACACGATCATGCCTTTTGTTATCTTCAGGTTCCTGAATTCATCAACTTTCTGCTGTCGCATGAACGCGGGGTAGAATTTGACCTTCAGATTGGCCACAAGCCTGTCCCAATTGTAGGCTCGATCCACCCTTTTCTCTTCCCCAACAGTCATCCACCAGCGACGAGCCTCGTCGCCAAACTGATACGTTTCGATATCAACCTTCATGTCTTCAGGGCACCTCGTGACCCTAAAGATTTCCTGCATCATGTATGTCCAGTTTTCAAGCTCTACGGGCTCCGGCAGCCCAAGGAACTGTGGTGGGTGGTGCTTGGCCACCTTGTCGAAAGGATCAACTTCAACCCTCTGATTCTGTACTTGCTGATTCTGGACCATCTGGCCATCATCATGTTCATAAACTGCATGAACTGATCTCCGGCAGCTGGTGCAATCGGCACCCCCTGCTGCCCCTATTAGTTCCCAGCAACTGGCTGTGGAACTTGTGAAGGTCCGTTTCCCACAGAAGATTCCTCACTGTGATTGGCCTCATCGGCCCCCTGACCATCAACAGGAGCAACTAGCTCCTGCCTATTTCTGACGGCTCTAACTCTCCTCGGCGGCATCCTATCCTACAAGGAAACATAGTGCTCATCAGTGCCAACGACCCAATTGACTGTGTGGAAGGGTGAGTAGCACAGCAGCACCAACTTACATGCATATCAACCAAACAAAAGAGAAACCCAAAACCCCAACACTCATCTTAGATCTAGACAAGTTTTATTTCACATGACATAT
>MAYD01774510.1:0-12296 GCA_001909325.1 Ruellia speciosa
TGCGTCATTTTCCCGTGGCAATGGTAATAATAGTTTTTTAATCCATTGGTATCCCTATAAATGGGGGAGCTCTTTGTTCGAATTTTGAACCCTTCAACCAGAAAGGATCTTCAACTGTTGTTCCTGCCTTTCTCCACCCAATTCTCCTCTTGTTGCTCTCTTTTCAAACCACCCATCTGCTCCATTTTTAATTTCTGCCCCTGCACCAGCCACCAGCCATGTGTGGAATTCTGGCTGTCTTGGGTTGTTCAGAGGATTCTCAGGCTAAGAGAGTTCGTGTTCTTGAGCTTTCCCGCAGGTATAATTTTATCATTCAATACATGTGGACATCATGTGAATGTTCATTTGTTTGTGCTTAGTTAATTAAGTTGTTTTCAGCTGTACATGTTTGTGGGAAGGTGTCGTGTACTCAATGGTGTCTGTGAATTAAAAATAGGTTGAAACATCGGGGTCCTGACTGGAGCGGGATATACCAACATGGAGGGTTCTATTTGGCACACCAGAGGCTGGCGATTGTCGATCCGGCCTCGGGTGATCAGCCCCTTTTCAATGAAGACAAAAGTATTGTTGTCACTGTAAGAGCAAAAAAGACTCACGTTGGTTTATCGTCATACACAAGACAGGAATCATGGTTAATTACTTGTGTTGTGTTGTAATAATTATTAGGTGAATGGAGAAATTTATAACCACGAGAAACTCCGGTCCCAGTTATCTAACCACAAGTTCCACACCGGAAGCGACTGCGATGTCATTGCACATCTTGTGAGTAATTTTGTCTTTACTAGTCTGTTAATCACCTTGTTGCCAATATTGGTGCTTGTCGATGCTGATTCATGTTATGTCATTCAGTATGAAGAGTATGGCGAGGATTTTGTGGATATGTTGGACGGGATGTTCTCATTTGTTTTGCTGGATACTCGAGACAACAGCTTTCTCGTTGCTCGCGATGCTATTGGAATCACTTCCCTTTATGTTGGTTGGGGGCTTGATGGTACTAGTTTGTTTCGTCTGTCTAGATTGATTTAATTTCGCCATGTATAAGGGCGACTAAACCCAAGTATTTTTATTTATTTTGGTGTTGTCTAGGATCCATTTGGATCTCGTCTGAGCTCAAAGGGCTGAATGATGAGTGTGAGCATTTCGAAGCATTCCCGCCAGGGCACCTTTACTCCAGCAAGAATGGAGGACTTCGTAGATGGTATAACCCTCCCTGGTTTTCTGAGGCTATTCCTTCCACTCCTTACGACTCCTTAGCTCTAAGGCATGCTTTCGAAAATGTAAGACTTTGTTAAAGTCCTCCAAATCATCATCTTGGATTGGATCCGATGCTTTCGGAGTTGGGTTGATTGATTAATTACCTTTTGCAGGCCGTTATTAAAAGGCTAATGACTGATGTCCCCTTTGGAGTTCTGTTGTCGGGAGGACTTGATTCGTCGTTGGTTGCATCCATCACTGCGCGCTACTTGTCTGGTACGAAGGCGGCCAAGCAATGGGGAGCACAGCTGCACTCTTTCTGTGTTGGCCTTGAGGTCGGATTATTATACGATCACGGGCTCACGGTGTGTGTAATTTTAGGATTCCCTAAGTAGCTGATGCTTACAGGTTTTGTCTTACTTTGTCATGCAGGGCTCGCCGGATCTGAAAGCTGCCAAGGAAGTTGCCAATTATTTGGGCACCGTACACCATGAATTTCACTTCACGGTCCAGGATGGAATCGATGCCATTGAGGATGTCATCTACCATATCGAAACATATGACGTGACCACGATCAGGGCAAGCACGCCCATGTTTCTCATGTCCAGAAAAATTAAATCGACCGGAGTTAAAATGGTGATTTCGGGCGAGGGATCTGATGAGATCTTCGGGGGCTACCTCTACTTCCATAAGGCTCCCAACAAGGAAGAGTTCCACCGCGAAACTTGTCGCAAGGTACGTCCTCTGTTCCATCCATGGTTTTTATGTTACTTGAGTAATGTTCATTTTATTAATGACTTTGTTTCATGTCTCTGCAGATAAAAGCCCTCCATCAGTACGACTGTCTGCGCGCAAATAAGGCGACTTCTGCCTGGGGGTTAGAAGCTCGAGTCCCGTTTCTGGATAAGGAATTCATCAATGTTGCCATGAACATTGACCCTGAATGGAAAATGGTGCGACGCCTACCTAACTTGGAATTCTAAGTAGCCTTTTTGTTGGCGATTTCTCATGGTTTATTTGCCATCGCAGATTAAACCCGATGAAGGGAGGATCGAGAAGTGGATTCTGAGGAGGGCCTTTGATGATGAGGAGCAACCCTATCTTCCAAAGGTATTCCTTTTGTACACGGATTTTTTCGATTGTTTGCCAGGAAGCACTTGGTTCTAAAAGTTGCTCTGTTTTACCGTCTGCAGCATATTCTCTATAGGCAAAAGGAACAATTTAGCGACGGTGTGGGCTATAGTTGGATCGATGGCCTTAAGGCTCATGCTGAGAAGCATGTACGTCTCATTTTCTTGTATTGTTTAAAATTCCTTGCAACGTCTTGTTTAAAATTCCTTGCAAAAGCAAATACTGTTAGTGATTAATCCATACCTGTCATCAATATGAAATAGGTCACTGACAAAATGATGCGAAACGCGGAACATATCTTCCCGCATAACACGCCCACCTCAAAGGAGGCTTACTACTACAGGATGATATTCGAGAGGTCCTTCCCGCAGGTACATTATCAAATACCTAGTCGCCTTGTCTGTACATAGCCAGACAACGTCTCCATTTTAACACTGTTTCCCAAATGCAGAACTCTGCGAGGCTTACAGTCCCCGGTGGTGCAAGTGTGGCGTGCAGCACTGCTACAGCTGTCGCATGGGACGCTTCTTGGTCCAAGAATCTGGATCCGTCGGGCAGGGCTGCCATAGGCGTGCACAATTCTGCATATGAGAAGGAGCAGCAGCATATAACAAACGGGAACTTGAATCCGAAGATGATGGGCTCCCCGGTGGCGTTGATGAACACTGCCCGGGAGATCGCGGCCAGTGGGAGATAGTTGGTGTACTGTCTCCCCTAATATGAAGAAAGATGTGAATGTAGAATAAGCGTCAGTGCTCGGTGGCTCTGATTTTGGTATTAGCTGCCAGAATTGCCTCTAATATATGTATGTCTTCTGGGATTATTGCTGTCTTGTGTCTCCTTTGTTGATTAAAAAAGTCGGGTGTTTTCAGATGGCTGGCTGGTTATGTAACATTACTTTTACTATTACACACTCACCAATTCATTCATGGATTGTTTGTAGGGTGTCTGAATGGTTAATTATGGTCATCTCTTTATTGCAAATTGAGCTAATAAGACTATGTTGCTTTGCTCTATTGATGTACCTTGTGGCAACCAAAAGGATTACAAAACATTATTACATGCTCCATTGATTGGATTGGGTGCACCAAGCCCATTATTCTAAGTCTTGGTGTGGTGAGCCCATTCCACCAAAGGTTAATAATGTCTAGTAATTGGACCAAAAATGCAAAATAAAGTGAAGCAATGGAAACTCAGTTTAAATAAATTTGAGAATTATGCCCCCAACACTACCAAAAGAAAAAGGAAATAGTTGGTGATAATATTACAAGTGCCCACACTAGTTAAACTGTCACTAATTGTCTATATAGTGTGATAAAAATTATATTAGAACAATTTATTGTTACCTTTGATAATCAGTGGCAAAAAATGTGATAAAGGATTGTTAATCACTACATTTAATAGTAATATATAATGTAGGTATTTGATGATAATTTAATAAAAAAAAATTCATGAGATTAGTTTATATAGTTGCTGTCAGAATATGGATGTGTGTGGAGTGAAGGATGGTGGTGCAGAACAAGAGAAAGGTAAGGCTGTTAGTTGATAGCTTCCAGATTCTTGCCGTTAAGTAGTGTTGGGCTCATCCAAGAGTGGGCCTAGAATGTTTTAAGTTATCCAAGCCCAAGGCTTATTAAAGCTCTTTTACAAATGCTTGCTGTAATCTTCAGATTTCTACACGTGCACAGTTTTGATTTCTCCAGCTGTAGGTTGTTAGAAATATTTTTTGGGATATTACTCTTCAGTATTCACCTTCCTGTTACTAGTTATCGTCTCCGAAAGACATTTTTGTCCTCGATAGATTTCTTTAAAATTCTCTTAAACTCTTTCTAACTTTTTAATTGAAACCATTTCGCTATTTTCTAATTTCTCTAATATCTTTAACTTTGGGTTACCAATAATCAATAATAATGAATAACCCAAGAATTTTGGAAATGGGCGATAATGAGCCGTCGACATCTTACAAGGTAAATAATATGCAAATTTTGAAAAATTTTCCAGATGGCGCTCGACCATATGGCCAGGGGGAGCCCGGCCTTTGTTTCAAAAAACAAATTGGAATTTATTTGTGAAAAGTATAATTATATTTGGAGGAATATCGACACATGAGTGAACTTAGTCCCACATCCAAAAAATTTTTGCATGACATGACTGCAGCTCAAGCAAAGTCGCAATTTTAAAGGCCTATTCAGGAGCAAAATCTACTGACAACCCTACCAGAAGACATGTGCATAATTATAGAGATTATTTATGAAGGGTTGGTTATGAGAATAAAGATGTTATGGGTCAGTTTTTTCATCTAGCTGTCGAAAACAACTACATACATTAGATGCTTGCTGAACTAGAAACAAATGTGTTGACTCATCTTTTTATAGCACATCTAGAATCAATCAACTTACTCTGAACCTACTATTGGTTCATTGGCATGGATTCAACCTATAAAACTAACAAATACAATATGCCGTTATTCGAAATTATCGGGATGACTCTATGTAACACGAATTTTATGATAGCATATGCAATCATGAAGGATGAGACTGAGATGAGCTATCGTTGGGTGTTGGAGAAATTGATGATTTTGATTGGGTTTGATGTGCATTCAATGGCTATTGTGACTGATCGAGTGTTGAGGTTGATGAGACCGATTATGAAGATTTTTCCACAAACTACTCAGTTGCTTTACACCTGGCACATCAACGAGGAAGTAGAAGATAAAGTGTACAAAATTTGTGGAAAGGATAAAGGCTTCACAGAGCAATTCAAGAATGGTAACTAGAGAAAAATTATGGAAGCTCCAACAGAAGTCGAATACGAAAAAGCCGTATTGAGGATGAGATATGGGATGAGGTCGTTTCCACAGGTGGTTTCATATGTTAAGGGGACATGGTTAGTACTCAAGGAGAAGTTGATTTCCGCGTGGACGAACAATGTGCTATACTTTAGTAATACTACTAGTAGAGAGTGCACACCCCCAGTTAAAGTAATGGTTTAACTCGTTACTGGTTCTCTGGATACAGTGTGGACGAAGGCGAAAAAGGAAATTGGCTCTTACCTAACTCGGATCAGGTACATATTTAAATTATTATTTTTTGTGTTATTTATTATTATTATAATTGTTAATATAAATGTTATGCTCTATTATCAGGTACACACTTGAAGATTTGAAAAGCCATGCACGAGTCTTGTTATGTGGGTTTCTATTCAACTACTAGACATGTCATGTTTCTCATTACTGTTTATGACTACTCAAACCTGAGTTGGACCGGATGTAAGGGTTGAGTGGTGAAGTGTAGGATTGTTGCCGTTGTGTCTGAGAAATACTCATCAAATTTCTTGTGCATGTGAGCTGAGGATAGCAACGGATTTGAAAACCTCGATTAGTGTCAAACGCATCTACATATTTTCACTCGTCATTGGCGGTCAGGTTGACTAATTTGATTTTTTTTTTCGCTATGGTGATATGTATGTAGAAACCTCAAGAGTTGTGGGAACGGTTGAATGAATGCTATGGTCAATGTAATGGACCCCTTATTTATTGCTAGAATTCAGAAGGGTGATGACAATCTAGCTACTTACTTTACTAGAATTAAGAAACTCTAGGATGAGCTCAAGGCACTCACACCACAAACCTTGTGTAGCTAAGAAAGATCATGATCTTGAGAAGCAGCAAACACAACTAACACAATTTTTTATGGGATTGAATGGTGTCTATGAGAATGTTAGGAGTCAGATTTTAACGAGTGATCCCTTACCTAATTTGCACAAAACCTTTTCTATGATAAGTAAGGTAGAGAAACAAATGAAGGTGCACGAAACTGTTGGTGATAAGTCATCCAGTGATGACCACTAAGCATGAAGCATTGGTGTTCAAAGGTCCAGGAAAATGGGAGAGTTAATAAAAGGAATTTATTCTGTTATTACTGCAAGAAGAAAGGGCATAGGAAGGATACCCATTTTAAGCTTCATGGGGTGCCTGATTGGTACAAGAGCATGCAAGACAATAGGGCTAAAGAGGAAGCAAGCAACGCGTAGGTGGATTTCTTGCTGCCATAACTAGTGAGAACACAACAACAAATGAAGTTGGAAAAAATATGTGTGGTACATCTATTGCTGATATGATTAATCAGGCTGTCTAGAAGGCTATAAATGGAATTTATCCTAGACCTGTGGAGCACATCCACAGCTCAATAGGGTTGTAAGGCTCTTGTATCTTAACTTTTCAAGGCCTGATACATCCTTTGCAAGATAGCAGCTGAGCTAGTTTATGGATAAACCTTGCAAGAGCCATTGGAATGCAGCCATGCACTTGTAGAGGTTTTTGAGAGGTACTTTGCGTTTTGCCTTGAGATTTGAAAAAAAAGGGGATGAACTCAGATTGGGGGACTTGTCTAGGTAGCAAGAAATCATTGATAGGATATTGTATTTTTTCGAGCAACAGTCTAATATATACTGTGCTTGAGATTCCGTGGATCTCCTACTTACTAAACTCCTTATAGATTAAGATTCCAATGCCTATACCACTCTGTAGTGACAATCAGTCACCTATACACATTGTGCAGAACCCAGTGTTCCATGAAAGAGCAAAACACATAGAGATTGATTGTCATTTAGCCGGACATCACTATGAGAAAGGATTCATTCAACCATGTCCTGTGTCAACCTCAAACCAGCGGGCATACCTTTTTACTAAGGCTCTTCCTGCAGCAAAATTTGAGTATCTTGGAGCCAAGTTGCACATGGTGCTTTGCACCACATGCTTGATGCAACTTGAGAGGTGGGTGTCAGAGCATGTCTGTGGAGTGAAAGGGAAGGTTGTTAATTGATAGCTTCCAAATTCTTGCCGTTTAGGTAGTGTTGCTGTGTTGGGCTCATCCAAGAGTGGACCTAGAATTTACAGCTAGTACAAAAGGTATTTGTTACCTAAATTTAATTGTTTTTGTACATGTTCATTTGAATATTTGATTGCTAAAAGGCTAAAAGGGACTCTGTTTACCCACAATAGGAGATGGGACTTTGATCATTTAATTTTTTTATCCTTGTTTTAAAATAAAATTTTGTTTTTTAAAAAAAAAGAAACCACGCACACGCACCAGTACTTGGAACACGACACGAGGACAACATTAATATATTATAGTATATAATATAATGGGAATGACTTGTATATTTCTTACACCAGCACATGCGCTGCCCTGCCACTTTAAATTATTGCTTCAGTAGCACTACAGGAGCTGAGGACAAAAGACAATAAAACGGTAATACAGACATAATTAGATCTGTAGTAATTAATTAATTAATAAATAAAAAAGATTCATCATGTTACCAAAATATCCCAGAGATAAAAAATAAACAAAACCACTAATTGCATTGCTACCACAATAATATAATAATAATAGTAATAATACTAATACAAAATTAAGAAACCAATACATATGCTAGCTACATCGTCCTTTGGTAATTCTTCATCAAAGTCGATCAATTTCTAGTTTTAATCAGACTTAATTCCTGCATGCAGTGCTTAGGTGTCTCTGTGTCCCTTAGCTTTCTTCTTCACTTGTACATTCATTATTCAAATCCCAAATCCCATCTATAATTTCTTTATTATTCCCTCCCTTGTGTGGCTTCTAATTCATCAATATAACCCAAGAAAGAAAAATAAAAACATATGTTGCACTACTAGTACTCCATCGAATCTCCCACCTAATTAATTAATAACTAAACTTGGATGAAGTGGGTGGATGGGGTAGGTGGATGGGTCACTGGGTCTTGGACTTGGGCTTGGTAGAAGAGTAGACAGAATCATCACTTTGATAGTAGACAATGTTCCCAGTGTCACTAACATAGTGATTGGTATGAATGCTTTTCACCAGGCTTGGAATCAAGTGTAATGGAAGTGGCCCTGCTGATCGCACTGGCTCCCTGTAGTATTTCCCGAGCAACTTTTTTGCTTCTCGAGTCTGCATTTACAAAGGGGTCCAAAAGGATAATTATAAATCACTAAAATTAAATAATCCATCACGTGATTAGCGTCAGGGTTAGGGTTTGATTAGGGGAGGTGTGACGCACCGCCTCGACCAAGTGATAGTGAGGGATCTGAGGGAAGAGGTGGTGGATCACGTGCGTCCCGATGTCATGATGGATTCCGTTGAATATTCCGTAATCTCTATCTACGGTCGTCAGTCCTCCCCTTAAATAACTCCATTCCTGTCATTTCCAACCTATTTTTATATACTAGTATATGTGTGTATACATGCATGTAATGTAATGTAATGTCGTCCAAGACACTGTTTTTGGTTTTTTGTTTCCAACAGACACAAATCTCTATAACAAAAGTAGTAATAATAAAATGTTACAGATCTTGAGAAATTAAAATATTCCAAAAGCTTGTAATCTTTTTTAAATAGAGAAAGTAATATTAACAAACAAATGGGTTGTTAATGGCATAGAGATTATTATATTAAATTTTACATTTTAGTCATAAGAAAATTCAACTGAGAGCAAAGTCATATTCACATAAATATACTCATAGCGGCAACTTTCTTCATAGCTATAACTATGCCAACTATAGAAAACCACATGTCAGATTTTTCTCTCTCTCTAACCAATGCTATTAAAGTCACGAATATGATTTTAAAAAATATTAAATAAAATAAATGAAAAATACTACCTCGCCACGGTACCAGGGGAGGTTGTGGTGAGAATCATGATGGTGCAGATAGGTGACAATATCGAGCCACGCCACAAACACCTGAGGAATCAAATAAAATCGAATGAAATCAAACATGCACTGTAACGACTGTAGATGATTTCATTTGATGGGATCTGCTGTACAAATTTGAAAATGTGATGTTGCGGTAATTAATGAATTATTAATGAGGATTAGTGGGGGTAACCCCTAAAGTAGAATGAGGTAGGGTGGGTACCATGTAAGGAATGGCGTAGAGTTTTAGTAATAAAAGGGGACCAATGAGGGTTGACATGAACAGAAGGAAAGCAACCATGGCTGCCCAACACACTGTTGAAGTCATCACCAAATTCCTCTCATCATCTTTGAACAATTCACTGGATGGATGGAAGTGAGACCCACTTTTCCCCGGACTTCTATACCACTGAAAATTAAACATATTTATAAATCCATAAACGACAACATCTGTTAAAGTACATACTACCACATAGTAGTAGTATTGTATTATTAGTTATTACCAGATACAAAGGGTAAGCGAACATGGGAAATGGGATTTTGTATCTCAGGAATTTGGTGGAGTTGTCCAGCTTCCTGTATAACTTCTCTGGCAACTGCAATCAATTATATTCAATAATCAATTTCAAAAATAAAATTAAAGATCGTGTTTTTATTTTTACTTTTTGTGAAAATTAATGTACCGGAACCCATGACTCATCGTTTTCGACGTGTCCGTGGTTTTGATGATGTGTCCTGTGGCTGATTCTCCTGTCCAAATCGAAATGGAATCGAATCGAATCAAATCATTTACAATACTACAAGAAACGTCTGAAAGAAAGCAAATAAACCGAAACTCAATTATACCATCCGTGATACGGTACAAGAATTGAGGAATGCAATATATGCCCAACCACATTGTTCAGCTTTTGATTGTCCGAAAAGCTCCCGTGCCCACTGAAGGATAAAGGTAAAATAAAAATTAAATAATTTTACCTCAAATTTCGAACACCAACATGTACGTAAAGAACCAGCAATCATGCCCACTAAAATCATAAAAATACTAGTCGTAAATTTATAAAAAGTGAGATATATTCGAAAATTACCAGTCGTGGCCAAGGACAAATATGGCCCAAAAAAGGGTCCCCTGAGCAAACCAATACAAGGGCCAAAAAGCCCAGCTGTCCAAGTAAACCGCGGCGGCCATCAAGGCGGCGACAGCGGACAGATCACGGACGACATAATAGCCGGAGCGCCACGGATCCTTGACCCAGCAGTGCGGCGGAATGGCGGCACGAATGTCCCCAATCCGGAAGGGCGGCTGCGCTGCTGGATCAAATGATCCTACACCATTGGCAAGCTGCTGTTTTTTGAGGTCATTAATGTTGTGAGGAGAGTAATCAGTACTGAGATTGGAAAAGCTGGGCATCGCAGAAGCTAATGAGCTTGTCTAGGGAAATGAGAAAAATGGGGAATGGGGAATGGGGAAGACTGTTGCCTGTTGGATGGGTATAAGAAGAGAGCGTAAAAGGCGGATGCTCTGAGGCTACCAAATTAAAATGCCCATCACCTAAGCCTATGCTTTATAATGCCTACATTTGTGAAATACCGTTTTCCGGACATATGACTTTGTTTTTTTCCGTTTTTCTGTCTCTGTATTTGCCATAGGCTGATTACTAATTACCCTTTCTTCCGCAAATTACCATTTTTATCCCTATTTATTTTTGGAAACAAAATAGACCATTGGAGTTTAATCTCAACCTTGGCTTAAATTATTTAAAGTAAGATTTTAATGAAGTATTTAATTATTTAAATTTAGAAAGCTAGAGAGTAAATTTTAAAGTTTATTTTGATAGGAAATTAAAAAAGGTTTGGATTTAAATGTAAATTAAAAAAAAAAAAAAATGAGGCAAAGGGGATTGGTAAGAAGTAAGACAGGGATCATAAGTTTAACAATTGAGCCTTTAAAAAATGTCTGAAAATAGATGCCTAATTCGAGTTACTCCTCTATCTATAATGTTAGTTGATTTTGAGATTGAAGTGTTAAACTATAGGGTGAAATAATTAAGTCCACTACCTTCTGTTGGAATAAAAGGTGCGTCAAGACCAGATCTTGATCGGTTGTCTTCTGTACGCGCGGACTACACTCCAACTGATGTAGAGATTAAAATAAAGACTTAATCTTGAGCATGGGTGTTTCTTATTTGTTGGAACAACCCGTCAACAACGTAAAGATGAGAAACAGAATAAAAGACACGCTAATTTGTTGACCATTTCGGCTTTCTAAAGCCTACGTCTGGGGGATACCAATCCAGGCCTAATCTCCACTAATCTTGAACACTTAGTGGTTACAAGAAATTAAACAAAACATACAAGTTCATATCACCTATCTCGACCACTATCTGACAACTTCATACTTCCTCACACTAGAACTTCTAGCAAGAACAGTATGTTGTCCACCCATTGTGACAACAACTGTAGGAAACCCTTCCTAATCTGGAATCAGATAGCTAAATGACTAAATGACCAATAATTTACAAGCACTTGATTTCTTGACACAAACTAGCCTAACTAGACTTCCCAAATTGACAAATCCAAAATACAATCAAAGAACAATAGTACATCTTGTGAAGATGTCATCAAACAATCATACAAATCTGGATCTTCTCAAAACTCAGTTTCGTTCTGTTGTTGTCGAAGTCGCAGAACAACAGCAATCAGTACTCCAGAAAACTCAGTGTTATTCAGTTGTCACCGAAATCACAGAACAACAGCGACAGACCTTCAGCCCTTCAAGAAATTCCACCAATTTTGATTGTAGACTTCAATCTTAATTCAAGAACATAATAAAACTCTCAATACAAAAAATGATTTTTTCTTGAAATACAAGTGTGTTCCTCTCAAAATGAAACTCTAATTGTGAACTCTAATAATAATCTATAACTCTGAAAAGTACAGACTACATATAGAGTAAAAATCAATTTAAAAATGTTCTGGAAACTTCATAAAAAACCGTCAAAAAACTGTCAACCGCCTACTGCAACTGTCAGGTTTGGTTGTCCAAGGATTGGCAGAACAACGCGACAAATATCTGTTCAAAACTCAATACTAATATCTTCAACACCTTCATTTTAGTTAGTGAAACTTTATGTGGTATGGGACTATACACAAACTCAGGTTTCTGGTAAGGTGTTTTAAATTTGCGCCCAATTTTATAAATGGATTTATCACATAATTTTACAATTTTATAAATTGATTTATCACATAATTTTAATAAATTAAATATTTATTCATT
>MAYD01774511.1:0-12736 GCA_001909325.1 Ruellia speciosa
CACTTATCACTAAAAGTTGTATTAAATATATTTTAATAAATTTAATTTCATTTAGATATCACTTTTGCTTATTTTGAATTTAGAACTTAATTATTCTATTCAATTATTTAATTATTATATTACAAACTTTAGATTAAAAATTTATTTAGCTTTATAAAAGGGCCCATAGTGTTCTTTTTTGGCACCCCTTATTAGGTGGACACAAAATGCAACACTCTATTATATACATGGCTAAAAATGCAGACAATGAAAATGATCAAAGACTGGATGAAGGAGGTACAGGACCGTCACAGAGTTATGCCCACTTTAGACGCCGAGGTTGGGAGTTTAAGAAATGTGACTTTGTGCTCCTTCGAGTTTTGCCTATAAAAGGCTTGAGGCAATTTGAAAAATACAGGAAGTTGAGTCTTCGTTTCATAGGACCATACGAGATCTTCGAGCGAGTCGGGAAAGTATCTTATAGACTTGTATTAACGGTAGAGTTGGGTTGAGTACATAAACGTGTTCCACATCTTGCAGCTTAGCTTATTCATGGCCAAGCCAATGAAAGTGACACAATATGATGAGATTCAGTTGGATTTTAGTCTCGAGAATGAGGAATATCACGGTGGTGGTCCTGGATGAGAAAGAGAGGTTTGAGGAACAAGACCATTCGGATGGTCAATGTATTTTAGTCGAGACACAATCATGAAGAGACGACTGAAGAGGCTAAGGAGTCGATGAGGACCAAGTATTTGGATTTTGATCTCCGACTCATTCAATGAGGTAACATTCTTTCATTTTCGTTACCTTGTTCTTTTCTTGTACTTTGATTTCAATGGCGGAATACCATAAAAGAGAGTGAATGCAAAACCTGTATTAACCGCTTGTTGAAAATCCCCACTTGATTGTTGCAATCATGCTTTGTTGTCGTAATCAGGGTACTGTGTGGTCTGGGTCAGGGGCACTATGTTGTTCTACCCTTAAATTTTCGTGTGGTCAGAGGGAACTGTGGTGGGGACCGTGCGACCGCATTAGGGCATAAGTGTCATTGGGATCCGTTTTGATTAGTTTGTCAGGCCTTATGTGTTAGTGTTGTGCTTTGTGAGGGAGTCTTGGAAAAGAAGTTTCAAAGGCATCACCGGGTGAAATGTTTCAAGTTTGGAGAAATTGGGTAAGTGTTGTCTACCACATTTCTAACATTTATGAGATTTTTGAGCTTGTCGGATTTTTGGGTTGATGTTGAAACCCTTTTTGGCTTGTTGGAGCTAGGTCTTTGTTTGGAGCTCTCGAGACCTTGCACTTGGATTTGGGAAATTCTAGGAGGCTTAGATCGTTGTCGAAGGGTTGCTAGTCACTTCGAACTTAAGGAAAAGATTTTGAAATTTGTTTTAGGTGGTTCTGTAACACCCCCAAATTCCACTTCGGGAATCTTGGGTTTGTTACCGCCACACCTCACGAACAGGACACGGGTAGCCGGGCCTATTCGTGAGATGCTAAGGCTTTGAAGTAAAAATACCAGAAAATTCTCAAAAATAATACTTTTAAAAAAAAAAGCAAATACATTTTTAAACAATGATCAAATCGTGAAGCCAAACTAGTTCAGAGATTATTACAGCGGAATTTCTTCAAAGAAAATAGTTTCATAAAACCTAATGCATTTTAATAAATCTTCCCCATCCCCAATGCATGCAGCTTTCATGTTTGCTTATCTCAGATCCTGGGAAAAAGAGAAGTAAAACAACATCAGCGAAACGCTGGTAAGTTAACCCATACATTCCAGTGAATGCCATTGGTTTAAAATCAAAGTTTAAAAAAAAATTCAAACGAGGGGAAAGAAATGGATGGACAGAGTTTCCACACATATTGATGCCACATATTTATCCACTAAAAACAAACCACGAAATAACCCCTTTTAAGTAGTGTAAGGCACTTCTAGGCAAGATAAATAAATATTAATGCCCTTCCAGGCAATTAATAACAATGATGCACTTCCGGACCAAACAATAACAATAATGCACTTCCAGGCCAATTGAATATTATGCCCTTCCAGGCCAAACAAATGTTATGCCCTTCCAGGCCAAACAAATATTATGCCCTTCCAGGCCAAACAAATGTATTAAGCCCTTCCAGGCCAAACATATGTATTGCCCTTCCAGGCCAATTAAATGTTTTGCCCTTCCAGGCGAAATAATTTGTATTGCACTTCCAGGCAATTAATTATTTTAACACTTCCAGGTATATAATAAATAGTATTGCAAGGATTTCATGTAATTCCCGGTAATTCATATACTTATATAAACAAAGACATAAACGGAACATATATGGGTACACACATGGAATTAATACATGAACATGTATAAATACATGTACACATATAAATATGCAATATATATATATATATATATACATGTAAAATATGCAATACAGTAGGAAAAGAAGGATGAAGAGTACTAAGAAAATTTCAAAGGAAGTGGGTATTAATAATCCACATGGAAATCAAGGTAAGTATGAGTTATCTTACTTATTAAAAATCCTCATGAGTTCATAAGAAAGTATAAGTTAACTTACATCAGACTGGAAAAAAATATAAAAACTGATGAACAAAGGAATTGGAAGGAATATCGCATGGATTCAAAGGTAAGTATGAGTTATCTTACTTATTAAAAATCCTCATGAGTTCATAAGAAAGTATAAGTTAACTTACATTAGATTGGAAGAACTATATGAACTTGAAGCTTGGAGAAATAAATTCCGTAGGCTTTGGGTTTCTCAAATTCCTTAAACTCAAAACCTCCCGAAAGCACTTAAGAAGAATATGCAGGTATTCTATGGAGTGGTGTGAATCGATTGAGAGCAATTAAGGGGTATTTATAGGTGAGGATTAGGGTTTGGGGTGCAACCGGGTGTGTTGACGGGTGGAGGAAAATCCTCTCCAAATCTTCCAAGATTCAAAATTTATGGTCCCTAAGGCTTTAGGAGAGTTTAGGAGAAGATTCGGAAAAGATTTGATCAAAAATTCGAATTTTTAAGTTGCTACAGTAACTGGAATCGCGGAGAAGATGAAGTGCAGAAATTACTGTTCACCCGCGGGCACTGTTCACCGCGGTCACCCGACAGCGGAAAATCCAGCGGGCTGTCCGCACCGCGGTTACTGTTCACCCGCTGTCACTGGACAGCGGGAACGACCGCAGGGGCGACGTTTAGTAAGATTTTTTTTTTTTTTTTTTTTTTTTTAAGAAAAATGGCTAATAAAATTCGGGGTGTTACAGGTTCAATGTTGGTTTTTGCTTCGGTAGAGGTGGTACGGTCCGTTTGGACTGTGGTCGAACCGCTGCAACATCTGATGAGTTCGTGGTAACTCACTGTACTGATAATTTTGAGAAGTTTTGTGCAATGATGATATTATTACCTCTTGTCTTGATATGGTTGGATATTATTTGATAGCCTAATGACGATTGTGTGGTGATATCATGGATATTTGGGTTAATGAGGCAATTTTTGAAAAATGGCTATGACTTATTAAATAAAACCTAGTGACATGTGAACTTGAGATAGGTTTGGAATCTCTTGCAATGACTTGGCATGTGAAACCGGAATCTAGTGGTTTCCAGTTATGATAACTATAGTGATGGGATACACGATGACGTTATGCATGTTGAGGACTTGTGTGATATGGTGCCATTATTGAGCTTTGACAAGCCAATCATGATTGAGGCTTTTGGTATTGCTACGACGAGGGTTTCATCAACATCCGGACCACTATGGCCACTCTGGTAGGTAGAGGACGCTTAGGTAGATTAGATGACTGCATTTATGTTAGATAGGTTTATGACAGAGTCATGTATCACAATCATCAAGTTATGACTGTATTTGTGGTTGTAACACCGATATAGGACGGTGTGATGTTTACTACTTTTTTTATATTGTTTTATTATTACTGTTTCCCCCTTATGCATGTTTCTTTTCCCTTATTCAGTATTCGTACTAACCACCTTTCCCTTTCCCTTCTTTAGATCATTTTGAAGGTGCTACTGCTTAATCATTCTCGAGGATTGAGTTTGAGAGGGATCACATTAGATTTAGGTTGCATTTACCTGATTATGTTTGGATGTTGACTGTTGAGCATGTTTGTTGGATTATGATGTAATACCCTGTATTACAGTACGGAAATAATTTAATTTAATTCGAATTAATTAGAATTTCCGTAATTTTATGGGAATTTTTCGCGAATTTTTTACGCGGAAAAATAAATTTTATAGCGCGGAAAATATATTATGGAATAATTTATTAATCCAAATTCCCTAGAATTTGTCATAGTTCTCGTTTCGAACCGACATGAGTTTTAATAGTAAATTTTGAGGAGATTTACCAGAAAAATAATTATGAGATTCAAATCTTGTAAATTAAAAAGGATTTTTATTTTTGAGGTAAGAGGAAAGTTTTGTGAACGAGTCACAAATTTAAATCCCTCAAGAGAAGAAAAATTATGTCGATGCGAGATAACAAATAATTCCATGGAATTGGGCTCGGGGATTTATTTATTTTTGCTCAATTAAATAAGGCCCAAGAAATTAGTTGGAAATGGAGACTTTGGTTTAAGCCCATGCATTTAAATAACTGGATTAATAAACGCCGTCCTGTATATGCAGGCACCGCCCAACCTAAAAACAAATTTGCCCTTTACTTATTTTAAAAATATCGTTCCCTCTCCAAAATTCTCTGAATCCAAAATCTTTAATCTTTACAATTTTTGCTTCAATTTGATCAAGAAAAAAATAAATAATGTCCAATACTGAGAAAAATCGCAATATGGGAGTACGAGGCACACGGCGTATGCGCCTCGTGTGGCGCGCCAGTGCGTCCCGTACTCTTATATTGCGATTTTTCATCTTTTTTTACCTTTTTTTCATGTTTCGACACCGTTTTTATCCGATTTTCAGAAGAAAAAAAATTATCTCATTGATGATTATTTTCTCAGTATTGGGCATTATTTCTTTTTCCTTAATCAAATTGAAGTCAAAATTATATATATTAAAGATTTTGGATTTACAGAGTTTTGGAAATGGGGCGATATTTTTAAAATAAGTAAATGACAAAATTGTCTTTAGGTTGGGCGGTGTCTGCATATAGGAGGTGGTATTTATTATTACCTTTAAATAATTAAGAGGCATGCTTGAGCCCACTTGAAAATGTAAAATTTGAAAGGGAGGTTTAGGGCCGAGTCCATTTGAGTTTTATTAAAAAAGGGAGTGAGCCCACTCCCCATTTTGTTTAAACTAAAGCCCGACTGTAACACCCCGGTTCTCCTTACTCGGAAATGCTACTGTCACGCCCAACTTACTCCTGGATTCTATCCTAAATCCATCGTAAGCCGGAACGTTAAGATGAACTAATCTAGTTATCTGTCCTATCAGAGTACGCTGGATTTCAGGAAACGTGTCACCTCTGATCATAGCTGGCTTACAACGAAGAATAGAAATAACATAGAATGATAATCAAATATAAAGTGCGGAATTAATTAATTACAAACATCTGATATCAAATTGTCCCACTCCGGGACTCGGCCATTTAGTACAAGCTGATTAAACAAATTACATAGAGGTTCGAGGAAATAAATACAGAAAATAAATCCTGCATCCAAAAACTTCGGGTTAGCACAAGATATAATGTGATCTCTCGACCGCGCTCAAATTCCCGACGAGTAGTAACTCGTCCCCCTACTCAGTTGGCTGGAGGTATCTCCTCGCAGCCTGGCATTCCACCTGAGATGTAATAACAGCATCATTAGTCGTGAGACTAAGTAAGAAAAGCATACAATCAGGTATGCAGTCAATGCACTCAATGAAGATTTAGTCGACAATATCTCCATATATATTACCAACTACTCGATTTAAACTCATTTAAACTCAACTCATATAACTCATTTCAATCAAATTACGACTGCTCAAGCATGCGGCTCAAGTTAAAAATCTCATATGCATATATGCACAAGTTTAAAATCGGGTCAAGCGATGCAACTCAAAACATGCGATTAGAAACTCATGCAGCAAACAATTATCAATAAGAGTGGATTTTGGAAATAAGGGAAAACCCACCTAGCCAACCCAGGTTTTGCCTATAAAAAAATCTCAACATACTCAAGTCTCGTACGGATGGAATCACCCAATCAACGTAACGGTTCATCAGCAGTCTCAATCTGGTAAGAATTAATGAACTCTATTGCGTAATCCAGTATCATGAATCACACGTGAATCCGTTAGTTCACGACTCACTAAAAGTGTAGATACGTCTTTGCAAACGAGAGCGGGTCCTCACCACACTCGTATCCCAGTGTGGACTGCTGACTCGTCCTATCATCTATTCTTAAATTATCGGTAAACGTCGTCATAGGGAGCTACCCTACGAGAGTAGAATAGAGTTACTCTGGAAACTGAATTTTCAAGTGGAAATACTCGGCTTATGGCAATCAACCCAAAAGTAAAATCCGAAAGGGACTTCACTCCTTTGTTTCACTTTATGTTATGTTATTACTCATTTAATGTGATGTATTAATCAATTAATCCAATGATTGATTAATTTATATGTATCTCTGCCATCGTCCAGTCCGGTACAAAGATATATAAATCGTTGCCCGTGATTAGTAGGCTTAGTATCTTACATGCGATAAATATTTCGTACATTGGTTCATTATACAAATGCACACGAAGACAGGTAATGAATCACAATCATTCACAATCACATTCATATCATAATTTAATTTCAAGGATTAGATAAGGCGAGTAAAATAAATTAAAAGGCGTGCTTAATTTAAATTTGACTTGCCGAATAAAAGTCGGCGCTTTATAATTTAAGTGGGTCTTATGGGTGCCCGTATGTATTTTTCTTACTGTTATCAACAGTCTTGAGAATCTTGAATTACAACAAACAACACAGAAATCCTAGGCTGCGGCAGCTAATCACAAGCAGACGAGCCTACACAGTAAAAAGCCTGATTAATTATCCAGTCCAATTAGTCATTAAGACTTGGACAAATTAAATTGTCTATGGATAATTAGATTTAAATGGAGTCTTACTTATTAATTAAGTCCAAAAGGGTAAAAGGTAATGTCTAAAGAATAGGTGTCGTAGTTCCAGTGTTTAAATCCAATGCTGTCGTAATGTCGATGTTCTAAAATTAAGACAAGCAATATCAAGCCTTACAACAAAGGCATACTACGACAATGGTGCAATACCACTTCTAAGGTTTAAGTCTATGTCTGTCGTAGTCCAAGGGTTGTCATGGTTTACACACTACGACATGGGCCATTTATTTCCACGACAAGGCTTTCTTAAATCCTTACGACAATTGTACTTTCTTCATTAATTCCCTCTGCATGGTGTATAGTGGTGACATGAGAACATTTGTCACTTTTCATGCAAATTTGAAACTTGCTGTTCTAACAATACTCAACTCAAACTCATCTGTTTCAACTCAAAAATTCAGATTTGATTTATACTCATTTTACTTATCTCATGGAAAATGTGTTTTTCCAACTCAAAAGACCATTGTTAACTCATTTTCATAAGTTTCTATACTAAAAACTTTTTTAAAAATCTGAAAATGGAGATGGTGAGTGCAAAAATCCAAAATCTCAAAATGAACCAAATGGAAGGTTGGAACAGATTAAAATGCTCACCTTTCAAGAAATGATGGATACAAGCTTGTACCCAAGATCCTACTCGATTTTTCTTATTGAAATTGATTCTTCTTGTGGGTGTTTGCAAAGGTGTTCTTCAAGCTTGGGAGGCAAATACTCTTCTGTTGTAGGTTGTGAATGAGTGCACAACCTTACTTTGAGTATTTATACACCAAAATTATGTATTTCCATTTTTATCTTCAAGCAAAATTCCAATTCGAAGTCCCATATGCGAGCTTGTCGAAGTGTCTAATTGTCTGTGTCGTAGTTCATGCCAAAATCTCAGAATCCACGATAGGCCCCAATCCCAGCCTTAAGTCGTGGTGTCGTGGTTTTCTCCTCTTGTGTCGTAGTTTTCGAACTACGACACTACAATCCACGAACCTCGACAATGATCCTTCCACTCACAACAACAATCAACTCTGGTCGTCGTAGTCTTAACTCTGTCGTAGTTTCTCTCTCTGTTGCAGTATTAAACTATGACTTACACTCTACGACAAGGCTGCCTGCTTTAACTCTTTCTCTCTCTGATTGTCGCGGTCTCTCTCTGTCGTGGTTTTTGCCATGGTTACATTCCACGACATAGCCAACCTCGACAAAACTAAAATTTCCTTATTTCCATTTCATCCACTTCTCATTTCTTTTAATTTCCATCTTAATTAATTTTTTGATTAAGCCTTCTTGGAAATTATAGCTCAAAATTCCTCTTACTGCAAATTCTGAATTTCTCAATTTTTCCGACGTGGGTCCCATCTTGACTCTAATTCCGAATCTAAATTTTCCAAGTCAAATTTATCTGGCCGATTCCTTCCGGTTCAGCTCGTCTATTCCGGTTTAAATCCGATTTGGTAATGCAGGGCATTACACCGGCAGCCTTGTGAATTAAGGGGGGAGGCCTTCTTAATTCATTTTACAGTTGCCCTAATGTCTAGAACCATCTATTCCCTCCCAAGTTCTCTCTCTGTCGGGGCTGCTTTCATTCCCCCTCGATCTGTCCCTCTCACAGCTGCCATGTCCGGAACTTTTTCAGATCCCTTCCGTCACTTTTGTCTATGTTAACCCCTTTTGGCATCTAGAACGATCTTGCCCTTGCATGCCCTATTTGCCGATTTTGGATTGGGAGGCAAGGGTAGTTTGGGGATGAAGATTTCGAGGGTCTTGAGTTCTGAAGGGGTTTGGCTAAGTTATTATTTTAATAGACAAACTTTTATATTTAGTAAAATTATAATCACATAAACTTTATATAATGAAATTAAATTATCAATAAAAAATATAAAAAAAAATATCTATATTATATAAAAATTTAAAAATTAAGAAGGCAATTGCCCTAATTCGAGGGAAATGTCTATATTGTATAAAAATTTAAAAGTTTTAAGAAGGCAATTGGATTGAGAATGGGGACCGCAATACCCGGTATTACCATAGTCGCACCTTGGCTAGGAGAAGGAGGAATAATATTAGAGCTCTCAAGGTCCAGGGGGAATGGTGTTATGGTGATGATAAACTGAGGGTTGAGACGATTTCTTTTTTCAAACGCCTGTATTCCTGTGACGCGGAGGACCCTGGCCCGTTCCCGTTGAGAGGGATGTTCCCTAGGTTAGATGAAGGAGACATTGGGGCGTTGGAATGTGAGGTGTCAGACGAGGAAATTCGTAAAGCGGTGTTTGCGATGGGACCGCTCAAAGCGCCTGGTGTTGATGGCTTTAATGCAAAGTTTTTCCAGGAGAAATGGCATATTGTCGGGGGAGATATTTGTCGGCTGGTCAGAGGGGTATTCAAGGGAGAGGCCTTTGATCCTAATCTTAATAGTACCCTCCTGGTACTCATCCCGAAAGTGGAAGGACCGGAAGACATCTCGCAGTTCCGGCCTATCAGCCTTTGCTCGGTGGTTTATAAAATTATTACCAAGACCGTAGTGAATCGTCTCAAAGGGGTTATGCCGAAGTTGATTGCTGAAAACCAGACTAGTTTTGTTGCCGGCAGGAACATTATGGACAATGTAATCATGGCACAAGAAGCCCTCCACACAATGCGTACGCGGAAAGGTAAGCAAGGCTGGATGGTGGTTAAGGTGGATTTGGAAAAAGCATATGACAGAATCCGGTGGGACTTTCTGAAGGATTCGCTGGAGGACGCAGGTATTCCTAATTCATTTAAACATGTTATTTTGCGATGTGTCTGCTCTGCCTCTTTGCAGGTCTTGTGGAATGGGGAGCTGACTGAAGCTTTCACCCCAGCCCGAAGAGTAAGACAAGGGGATCCGATGTCGCCGTACCTCTTTGTCCTGGGCATGGAGAGACTTGGGCAGAGTATTGCTAAGGAAGTCGAGGCTGGGAGGTGGAAGGCCCTGGGATTTGGGAGGAACGGCCCTAAGCTTTCGCACCTGTTCTTCGCTGACGACTTAGTCCTGTTTTGCGAGGCCAGTTTGGAACAAGCAGAGATCCTCAAGACGACACTGGATCAATTTTGCCGGTACTCTGGGCATAAGGTGAGTGGGGCAAAAACACAGTGTTTCTTTTCTAAAAATACTGATGAGCATACGGCTGAGCAGATTTGTGAGAGGTTGGGATTTTCGCGTGTAGCGGATCTGGGAAAATACCTGGGGGTTCCTTTATTACAGGGGCGTATGACTAAAGACCTCTACCGCTTTGTTGTTGAGAAAGTCAAGAGGAGATTGAACGGATGGGAAGCCTCCCGATTATCAATGGCAGGGCGGGTCACGTTGGCGCAATCAGTTCTACTGGCCATCCCTTGTTTCTTCATGCAATCGACTCTGCTGCCTAAAGGCATATGCGATGATATTGAAAAGCTGGCGAGACAGTTCATCTGGGGGTCTTCGGATAATGCCCGAAAGCCGGCACTGGTTAGCTGGGATGCGTTGTGTCAGCCTAAGGCTCATGGTGGTCTTGGACTCCGGCGACTTATACCACAAAATCAGGCCTTTATGATGAAGATTGGTACGGCTTTGCTTACCCAGCCGCAGAAGCTGTGGGTTAGTATCCTCAGGCACAAATACAAAGTGGGTGAGGGATGCCCGATTGAACTTCGGAAGGGGAACTGTTCTCGGCTGTGGCTTTCGCTGGGGAAGGTATGGAGAGACCTTAGAAGGAATATTCTATGGTCTGTGGGAAATGGTGAGCGCATCAGGTTCTGGGAAGATTTGTGGATTCCGGAGGCGGGGGCTTTGAAGGTGCTGTGTAAACCGCACGTTAGGCCTCATCCTGAAATGCGGGTTTTTGAGGCAGTGGGATGGAATGGAGAGTGGGATTGGGTGAAGCTTGCCGACTGGTTCGAGGACGACATTGTGGGACTTATTGCTGCCATTCCTCCTCCCTTGGTTGCTGCCGGCTGCGATGTTCCCGGATGGTATTACAAAGGCTTGGGTAAATTCAAGGTAGCAAGTGGGTACCACTCCCTACAACACGCCGGGTGGGAGGGTGAGTCGAGCTCTTGGAAACGTGCTTGGAATTTTAAAGGCCCGCAACGGATTAAGCATTTCTTGTGGTTAGTAATGAAGAATAAATTGCTCACCAATGAGGAAAGGGTTAGGCGGCGGATGACGGAGTCGGCTCGATGCCAGGTTTGTAATGAGGAAGATGAGACCATACTGCATGTTTTAAGGGATTGTCGAGAGACCAAGAGGTGCTGGCAGGCCCTCGTTCCAGCAGAATCACAGCCCAGATTCTTTGGCGCGCCACTGTTGGAATGGCTGGAAGAGAACCTGTTGAATAAATGGCAGTTCCAAGGAAGGCAACTAGATTGGAGCTCATGTTTTGGAGCTACAACTTGGAAAGCGTGGGAATGGAGGAACAAGTTTATTTTTCAAAGAGTGTTAATTGGAGTGCGGGACCGAATTGCCCAATGCTTATCCTGGGCAGCTCACATAACGGAAGCAAGCAAGAAGTGGCAACTGAAAAAGGATCGTAACCAGTGTGATCCGTGTTGGCAGCCGCCGCCAATTGGGTGGACCAAAATCAACACGGATGGGGCAGTCCACCGTGGGAATAATCGGGCGGCTGCTGGTGGAGTGGCTAGAGATTGTAAAGGGAGATGGATTTTTGGGTTTAACCGCTCGGTTGGGAAATGCCTTCCTCTGTCGGCTGAGCTTTGGGCGATATGGATTGCAGTTAAGTTGGCAGCGGAACGGGGCTTACAGAAAGTGATTATTGAAAGTGATTCTGCACAAGCCCTCCAAATCCTGGGCGAGACCCAAGATACGGAACAAATGCAGGGCTTGGTGGGGAGAATTTTGGAGTTGGCACGATCATTTGATAGGTTGGTGTTTTGGTTCTCGCCGAGGGAGAGGAATTCTTTGGCTGATGCGATGGCCAAGCTCACAGATGCGAGCTCGCTTGAAACGAGAGTATACATTCACGTACCGGACCAGCTTCGTGACAAGATGCTAGAAGAAAGTCTACTTGATTAAGCTCCCCTCGCCGGATCGTGGGTTGCTTCCTTTTTTTGCCAAAAAAAAAAAAAAATTCATAGAGTAAAATTAATTTAATTTATTAATTTATTTTACACGTGAATTATTAATGTGTTAATACAAGTGTCATTAAGGAACTAATTTAATTTATATGATATTCCATGTCATGTATTTTTAGAATGTAACATGATTTAAAAAAAAAAAATTAATTTCTCATACTACTCATAGTATAATTATAATATTTGTAATAATATTTATATGACTCCACATAATTTGACGTAGAATGAAGGACGATTGAAAAAATAATTTAAAAACATTAGAAAGACTTATATTTTAAAAATATTCACTCATTTTAAAAAGACTTAATTATATTGAGAAAGGGATGAGTATATAATTAATCCTGCGGCTGGCAATGGGTCCCACCCCGTGGAGCCCAACAGTCCAGTTTATTTTTTTCTATTATTAAAAATAAATATTAATATGTAATTATAATATATGTATTTACTCAATTTTTATGTGGGAAAGTGATATTTACATTCTCATTTTTTTTCAAAAGAATTAAAGTTAACTTTCTATCAAAATAAGTTTAAATAATTAACTCCATATTTCTCTAAATTTAAATAATTAAATATACTAAAACTCTATCTCAAAT